>APFE031172911.1:0-13828 GCA_000404065.3 Pinus taeda
AATCCCCCCAATCCTGAAATTGTGAAAACCATTAAGTTTGCTGGATTTTGAGTGGGATCGAAAATTCTACTTTGTCCATGTGAAATCCACTGAGGTTGGAACCATGCTCAAACATCCTAAAACAATTAAGGGAAATGTTAAAAATTTAAGTTTCTTCCTTTTACTTTAAGAATTTCACATTGCCATTAATTACATAGCATTAGTACAGCCCTTGGGTTGAATATCAGGCTTCCCCACTCAAATTATTGTTTTTATGCAAAATTCAGGGGGGATGCCCAACCCTTTTTTGAAGGCGGACTCCCACAAGCACCCCTTTTGGGGAAATGCACCCGTTCCGGGAGCATGTGAAATGTGGGGAGTGAGCTCCCCACCCTAGGGGACACGTCCCCAGGGAACACTGAATTTTATCGACAATATTGTACTCAACAGTCCTGTTGACCTATTTTCAGGGTCATTTGTTAGACATTAAGAAAATGATCTTACTTTATCTAATTTACTGAAATGATACAAGTCAATCACTAGCCTTCCTTTTGGTAACATAGGTAACTATCTATGCAATCTACAAAGTATAGCAGCAACCCCTTTCTCCTTAATTTTTATAAGGCTAATAACACACTTTCCACTCAGCTCAAATCTGAATTTTCATGCCCAGAGGTTCATTGGATTACTTTCAGGAAGGTAGATGAACACGGGAGCTAAATTTCAAAGAAAATGACCTTAGTGACAGTGCAGAGAAAACAAAAGCAAATCAGAAAAAATATTACTGAGCATGTTTGGATGTAGCCTTATGCCTAATGAGGCATTTTACTTGACCTCCATTTGACAAAACGAATCGTTGTCATCAAATGCATATTATATGTCCATTGCTGTTTATATGTATGTGCCTTTGCCAAACAGGCATAGCATATTTGTAGTCTGTTGAAATGCATAATTGCCAGTTGAACTTATAGAACCAATTGAAAATTTTGGGCCTTTTTCAGTAACTTCCATTGTCTATCGTTTTTGTTGTGGTTTCAGGGTATAACAGTTCTTACTTGCAACTAGTTATGCATTTCAAGTATGGAATATATTATATTGCTAAGACATCTCAATAGTTGAATAGGCATCATAGATTGGGAGATGCGTGAATGCTTGGTAGCTTTTTGTCTAATCTTTACTTTTTTCCATTGGAGATATTAGGGCTTGCTTTGTTCCTTTCTATGATTTTCTTGGAATTGTTAATGTATTATTCATTAGATAAATATTTTTTAATTTTTTGTATATATATATATATTTATATATATAATATATCTTTTAAATGACACACATCAACTCCATCTTGAATTGTGAAGGAATTACACCTCTCATACTGGGATGTAAAAAATACATATTGGTAAAGATTTTTTTACTTTCAATTACTCTCTATTTATAATAATAATGTAATTTTAAGTTCATGGCCAAGCCAGAGACAAAATTGGTGTGAGACCTCGTTTTTCAGACAAGGGACCCACCTCCATGCAGCAATTTGAATAGTTTATTTATGGCGAACATTGAAATAATTTATATTTATTAATATCTTTTTCCAAATGCCACGTGTCAACTCCATGTTGCACGTTCCTCATTCTGGGCTTCATTGGGCTGTAAAAAACGCCTTTTGCAGCAATTATTGCTTGGATCTTGCATTATGGGGTTGCTTTCTTTGTATCAAGTGCTGTGTGAAACAAATTTTAAATTTATGCATGCATAGCAAATTGTAGCTGATGATTATATTTTGCTTGTGATTAGATTTGTTCCAGGCCACTGTAGGGATGAGAACTAAGGTTCTCATTTCCGTCTTTTTTGATGGTACAATCATTTTTTAGTCTGTAGTGGGTGCCTAACTCTGGCCAAATGGCTTCATTAACAGTTGATCACATTAAGATGGCAACATGATTGCACTTATATAGCCATGTCTTCGAGGGTTTTGAACCTGAGTCTCCCTAAGTCAAATTCAGTATGACCTGCTTGATTCTGTTGTCCAATATTCAGATCTAATTAAGGTTTTATGATTTTTGAATGTAGTTCTGTTAGCATTCCATCTTAGGTCTATTTCTTTTCTCCTTTATTCATCCGTTAGAGCCCAAACACAATTTCATTTGTTTTATTGCTAGTGGTTTTAAAACTATTCCTATTTTCTGTTCTTTCATTATATGTTTTCCTTTTTATTCTGTAGTTCAGATAAATTTATTTTATTCTTTAATCAGAGGATGATGCAATCATAATAAAATGAAATTTTTGTAGTGGAATTTGACTTCAAGTGTGACACAACGTCTTGGTCCTGAATGTAGCATGTAACCAACTTTTCTTTTGAGTTTTTTTTAATCATAGTATGCATATCCAACTTGTAATATTTGTTGCATTCAATTGTTTACAAGGAATAAGTAGTTGGCCTTTTCATTTTAGTGAAGCATCAGGAAGTGATTTATAAATTCGATGCTTTTTATCCAGAGAAAAGATACCATGCAAGTTGTATGTATAATGTTCTTGTTATGTTGCTCTAGGGGTGTTCAATGAATAAATTATTATGACTATGATTTCCTAGCATTCTATTTTATCATTAAATATTTCTCCAAGAAACCCTGCTGATTTGTTGTGTTATCACAGATGATTGACGATCAGGACCTCGGATTTTTTGCAAACTTTTTGGGCATTTTCATCTTTGTTTTAGTGGTTGCCTACCACTATGTGGTGGCTGATCCCAAGTATGAGTCAGGTTTATAATAACCTGAAAATTGTTATGGGAATAGATTGCTATATCTCTGGAGGCAACAAGGGCTAGCAAAAGAAATGGCTTTTACACCATGTTTATGCCCACCCTTGAAAATTCTATTTACAGGTTTACAAATAGTGAAAGATGACAGTCCTTGATCTGATTTGATTTTGCATGCCACAAACTGTTATGAAGTAAAAGCTCCCATGGTTGATTATGGATGTTTTGCCTAGTGAGAAACCATAATTCAGAAAATTTTATCTTACACTAAGAAATATGGTAATGCAACAGTAATAGAAAGAGTTAAATTTAATATTGGCGCTTATGTCATATTTTTTTGGTTAGACAAGTCACTATATTAGTTTTTGTTATCACATTAAGTTTCGACTCACTATCTCATGGCATTGCTTTTCTATTTAAAGTTTACATGAGAAAATCTGCATAGGGTTAGTGTTTAGCTATTTTATTTCGTGATATTAATGAGGGCTTCTTTTCATTCACAAGTTATTGGGTAATTTGTGTTGCGGATTGCATATATATGCAATATGCAATCCCCAACACAAATTACCCAATAACTTGTAATTTGTGTTGGGGTATTGGGTAATTTGTGTTGGGGATTGCATATTGCATATATATGCAATCCGCAACACAAATTACCCAATAACTTGTGAATGAAAAGAAGCCTTCATTAATATATCAATATTCTTTAGAGGACTCTTCTAATAACTTGAGAACTAATTTTTCATTTTTTTTGTAATGTATACAAAATTAGGGAGTTAGTTACCATTCAAACCAAATGGCACCATAATCTATTGTAATTTCTCTTCGTAAGAGATGTGAACCAGAAACAAGGACTCTGATTTTACATTAGTAACTTAAGGGGAGAGCCATGAGTTAAACCTAAGTTCTTTTAAATAAGATAGACAATTTTAGTTGCTAGATGCATGATTATGTTCTTATTTTATGGTTTGTTTAGTTTCCAATCTTGTTTAATCAATTTCCGAAAGGTTTGAATTCTTTATATTGTTTTTAATTTATCAATTTCCACAAGGTTTGAATTCTTTATATCAAGTAGGCAATTAACATATATTAGTATGTGGCCCAATAGGTTGTGTATGTTGAGGTCTATCTTTGCCAATTATATTGTTGCAATACGCAAGTTGCTCGTCTTTGAATAAGTCCACTCTTATGATAATTTGATTGCTCGTCTTTGAATAAGTCCACTCTTATGAAAAGAAGCCTTCATTAATATATCAATATTCTTTAGAGGACTCTTCTAATAACTTGAGAACTAATTTTTCATTTTTTTTGTAATGTATACAAAATTAGGGAGTTAGTTACCATTCAAACCAAATGGCACCATAATCTATTGTAATTTCTCTTCGTAAGAGATGTGAACCAGAAACAAGGACTCTGATTTTACATTAGTAACTTAAGGGGAGAGCCATGAGTTAAACCTAAGTTCTTTTAAATAAGATAGACAATTTTAGTTGCTAGATGCATGATTATGTTCTTATTTTATGGTTTGTTTAGTTTCCAATCTTGTTTAATCAATTTCCGAAAGGTTTGAATTCTTTATATTGTTTTTAATTTATCAATTTCCACAAGGTTTGAATTCTTTATATCAAGTAGGCAATTAACATATATTAGTATGTGGCCCAATAGGTTGTGTATGTTGAGGTCTATCTTTGCCAATTATATTGTTGCAATACGCAAGTTGCTCGTCTTTGAATAAGTCCACTCTTATGATAATTTGATTGCTCGTCTTTGAATAAGTCCACTCTTATGATAATTTGATTTTTAGGTCAATTCTCAATTGTACCTCATGTCTAGAGTGATAGTTCACATGTGCTTTGCTCCTAAAGATCCATGCGATGCATGAAAAACTTATAATAGGAGATGATAATCATGTCCACTATTTGTGAGATGTGACTCATATAATAAGTTGCGAACAAAATGTAACATGCTTTGTACAAATTGAAATTGAAGTGGGTTAGAGTAAATTTCATATAATTCAAAGGGTTTTCAAAAAAGAGTAGACCATCTACTCTTTATTTGTTGGATTACTTTTAAAGAAAATAGGTTCAAAGTTTTAATTAGTGTAGTTTTTCTTAGTATTAGGTGTTTAGTAGAATGAGCCAACCTTTATCATGGGTTAAAAACCATTACTTAAAACTTTTTTATTATTATGTTTGCAATCAAAGTGTCAAATTCAATAAATTCTTCATTAATGAATTCTAGGTAAAGTTGATTTACTAAGACAAGACTTTAAAAATAAAATTGTAGTCTAAAAACCCACAAATTAGCTCGGAAAATAATGGAAATTCAGGCAAAATAATGACAAAATCTGATAGAAATTTTTGAAAATCTGGGTTACAGCTGTCAAACTTCAAGATTTTGGGTGCCCCAGGGGTTCTTGATGTTCTGAATCCATTTCAACCATAAAAAAACTCTTCAAATGCTCCAATGTTCTGATTTTTTTATTTTTTTTTACCGGATTATAACAAGAAAACTACCGTCCGTGCGAATTTGTGGCGTTGGTAGACAACGCAAAAAATAAATATATGTAGAGACTTAATTCTTGGAGTGGAGTTCTTTTTGACATTCAAAAAACTGGATAAAACTTAAAATGTAAATCAATTTTATGGTTGAAAAGCTAGCCCAAAGGTGGGCATAATCTTGGAAACAAAAAAAAACTTTGAAGATTGTGGAAAACATGTATTATTGATTTAGAAATCCCCAAAGAGGGGGTTAAATGAAACACGCTTGAATTTATATGTTTGGTACCATTATTTCTTGAGGCTCTAGAAGCTCACTGTGTTCCCTGGAAATTTGGGAAGACACACCTGTATAAAGGTGAAGTTGGTGTAGTTGATAAATGACAGAAACATGATTGCCATCAAAATGTTGAAGTAAATTGTTGATTAATGTTATTGTCTAATTTGTATATGCATATTACATAATTTCATTCAAACTATGGTATATGGAGTTCCAAGTGCATGTGTAAATGTTGTCTCATTATAGACATCTTTGTAACTTTATTAGTTTAAATGCACATATATAATGATACATAACTAGCTTCAGTGTATAACGACACTGCTTCTAAAATTGGTTGTCACCAATTGAATTTTAATTAATGCAATATGGGGGCAATGGTTTCAACTCAAAATAAACTCTAAGAACTCAAAAATATATTGAAGGATTGGGAGTGACTTAGTGAAAATGATCATGCAAAAAATTGAATCCTTAAAGCCCTTGTATTTCTTATTTTGTCTATGTTTAACTCCGCTTGAGATTATGTATTCAAAATTGTAGGTAGATCCTTCCCTTTGCTATTAGTTGAAATTATTAGGATCTAGACTTCCATGAGTTGTTGAGTTCGATATAGTGTCACTCATTAGAAAATAAGTGTGTTGACATATATGGCAAAGAAGAAAATAACTTTGTTTTGTAAAATAAAATTGCTAATGTATGCAAATCTTTATAAGTGGGTCTTTATTTATGTTAGTAAGATTGAAGTACTTACTAGCTAATTAATCAATGTTCAATGTCATCTTCTCTAAAGAACACCCACTAGGTAGTTGATGTGTGGTTACTTGATTAAAACATTCATTTATTAAATAACACCCAATAGATAGTTGGTGCTTGTTAATGATGTGGCCAAGAGTGGTTCAGGTGTGGCTAGTAGGAGACTACTTAAGGAAGGAAGAAGCTATGCAATGTTTTGCCGCATAATTATTTTTAAACCATAACCGAGAGTTTTATATGAATCATACTCTGCATTTGGGGATGTAGCAAAGTTTTGGAGTTACATAGAGATTTTCTTGTTCGTTGAAAGCATCTAGCTGAGCAAAAGGCTAGTCCTTTGAACAATATAGCATCAAAATTACAACATATATTTAAGTGTTAGTGGCGAAGACCTTGTAATCTATGCCCAAAATTCCAACAAAGTTTAACTTGCAAGCAAAGTAAATAGATGGGTTAGATGGGAGGTTGTAGACTAGACCTTGTGGGGGATTCGACTTTATAGGAGGAGGATCTACATTTCAAGTCATGAAGTGAAAAGGAAGGAGAGCATATAGAATTTGTAGGAAGAGAATGGAATTGAGTGCCCTATAGACCTATTCACTTCAATTCTTCAATTTGACTCTTGAGATAGCTGATTTTATCTTTCACCCTTTCGAGTTGCTTCCACTTGAAAATACATCAATTGAAGCTAAGCCATGCTATCTTGGAGATCAAAGGTCCTATAGAAAGGAAAATATGGGATTTCCCTTTAGCCAACTTGGGCATGTGTTACCATCTTTCGCAGAAGCTCCACGGGATTCCCCATGAACCAAATACACCCTATAGCTCGAAGTACCAATGTTGGTATCCACATAGTTTTTGATTGAGGGATTGAACAAAGCCGATACAGTGATCAATTCAAAACTACAAGCCTCGGCTCCATCAAATTCCTAGTTAGATGCAGAAGTAGGGTTGCCATGCAACCCAAATGAAGGGGTGACATCATGTTAACCACTTATTGTATTGTCATAGTGACTTGATTCCTTAATTTCACTTGATTTGTAGTGTACATTGCCATATACACCGAGGAGGGAAATACCGAATGAATTCATGATTGTAATAAAGGGAGGGAGCATCATGTTGCCTCTCACCATGACCAAAAGTGTCCCTAGGTGATGTGTGCTTACATTACCAAGTGTTCTCATGATCTCAAGACTGGGGAATTATAATCCCTCTTGTTGATTCTTAATGTGCTCTAGACGTTGCATATGAAAATATCGGCAATTGAACTCGCCTTTGAGTTATTTTGTCTTAAAGCATAGAGGCATGGAACTTCACATTGAAACCATGACCTCTTTGAATCATTTTGAATGTTGAATTGAGCCTAAAGTATGGAGGGAGCATTTCAAAGTGTAAATGCTTGATGATGAGGGTTGAGTCTCCCACATTAGTTTGTGAATATTCAAAGTGGTTGCTTACTTGATTCCCTGTACCACCACATTTGTCTTTGCTTGGCTTTTTGTATCTTTGTTGAGGCTCCAAGAAAAGCTTCATTCTTCATTTCCTCCAGGGTGTAGTATTACCCCCCTTGCTCTCCCTCTCATAACTTCCACCCCTATTTTGTCAAGTATTTTCAATGTGGTGAAGCTCTACTTATTTCAGGTTGCACCCTTGAAAAGGCCTTGTAAACAATCTCAATATCTCTATAGGTTAATACTTTTCTTCTTCCTATTTTTACTTTATGTAGTGTATATTTCTTCTAATGTTGCTCATAATTCATTGTTTATGCCATATAAGTACACTAAAACTAGGGTCAAAGCTCTTTATTATGTTGATACACACCCAAGTTTTAGGCTCGAGAGAGGTTTTGGTATGTTAAACACAAAGATATGGCATTCAATGGATAAAATAAAGGTTGAGAAACATCACCCATAAGATATAAATGGGATCCTTTGGTTGGACATCTTTGTACACCTTTATTGATACGTGGTAGGTAGCATTACATTAAACAAAATCTTCTCATGAATTGGATCTTCCGTGTGCCTCGACTATATTGGAAACACATTTGGCATACTTGAAACCACCTCTTAGAATGTTTTTCTCAACAAATAGTACATTGAGTGCAATTTTTGGGAGATTTGATTCACATGTTAAAAGATCAAGTTGAAAGATTAAGGATAGAGTTGATTCTTTGTTAGTGTCATGAAAGATCAATTGAGTACTCTTGTTGGAATTCCTTAGGTATATTAGAGCATTGTAACGCTTAGAACTTATTTGCTCTAGGGGCCTTGTCAAAACCTTGCCTTTGTAGCACAACCAATGTTATTCCTACATAATTGCAAATATCGTGACATTGATAATTTTGCTACACATTAATCTTCAACAATTCCCTAATAGTGAAAAACAAAGGACTTTGGAGCCTTTCCTGGTCCAATTGTGGGGGAACTATCCCAAAAGAATTATGCATGAAGCTAATTGTGTTGTTGTGGCTCTTTGGTAACCCAAATGGTCCCATGTGTGTAATGAGAATGGAGATTTGACTCTAACACTCAACAAATTCCCTAGGCCCTTGGAAGAAAAAATATATAGCCTTATTGTGTTCATTCAAAACAACTTCTTCAACTTCATCATCCAATTCCTTCACAGGTTCCATTGGTAATTAATTGAACATTTGGAATGATCAAATTGGATTGATAGATCATGGGGAATATTTAGCAGGTGGTGGTCATTGCAATACGCCATCCTTTAGTGACAATCAAACACTAATCCTACACATATTACCTAAGATAAATTTGAAGAAGTTTGATGGCTTAGATCTAGTGGGATGGATTGGCTAAATGGAACAATATTTCTTGTCATGATATTAATGATAAGCAATTGAAATTCCAAGTCAAGGTGTTACACTTGGATAGGGAGCATTGGCGGTAGTGGAAATAACATAATAAGCATATGTGGAGCACATTACATGGGACTAAATTGTGACGATCTTTTATGCTAAATTTGAAGCTCAACCATATTTTAGGGACACTGACCAAGGTATGTGAAACCAACATAGTGCAAGACTTGATTGCTTCTTTTGGATAAATTGGGAATTAGAACAAAAGGTATGACTAATTAGTTCTTCTAAGAGTGATTTATCAATGGTCTTAAAGAGGAACCAAACTACATATCTTGATGTTTATCCAGACTACTTGGTTGCAGGCCTCTCAACTGGCACAAAAGGTCCAAGAGCTGGTCCCAACTGCTACTAGTGACCAAATTTTGATTCAATACCTTGTTCTACTATTTTGCCTACTCTTACCTTTTGATTCAATACCTTGTTCTACTATTTTGCCTACTCTACCTTCTTCTCAGTGTTTGCAGTTCCACAAGTTGTCCTCAACATAAATGGAAAATGTCAACATCTTAACATGTTCTATTATTGTGATGAATATTTTTCATCAATATCACCTCATCAGTCATGTTCCCAGATATTCCAAAGGATGACTTGAACGAGCTTGGACTTTGTTGGATGAATTACTCAATACAAGGCATCCTTGTGAGGAAGCCAAAATTTTCCTCCATGCTTTGTTAGGAATTGCATCTCCCCATACCTTGAAGCTAGCTGCATATATCAAACATTGGAAATAGTTGTCTTAATTAATAGCAACGACATCCACAATTATATTCAGCGTCATGTAGCAAAAGAAACACATTGTTAGGTTGATGAAGCGCACAATGTTCAAATCATGATAGTGAATGAAGGTACTATGAAATTTTATGGTGAGTGTGAGAATGTGAAACTGCAAATGGCAGACAATCTCCTCAAATCAAACATGCTTACTAGTGGAGTGGGAGGTTGTGATGTATTTCTCAGAGCATAATGGTTGTGAACATTAGATCACATTACAATGGCTCTCAAACAGTTATAGATGAATGCAACATTGAGGGTCATAAACACACTCAAGGTCTCCAGTAGGTTCACTAGAAATGATCAATTCTCATTATGGAAAGACTCCCGAAGAAAAGTCACTTCAATGTTATTTCCTACTTCAATTACATCCAAGTTATGGATAACTTACTATAGGAAATTCAACATGATTTGTAGTTGGCATTGGATAAACATCACTAGCTATTTGCAACACCCCATGGCTTACCCCCTTAGCCCGATGAACATGATCATGGCATGCCACTAATTGTAGATAGTCAAACACTTAAGGTGCATCCTTATCAACATACTACACCCAAAAAAATGAAGTTAAAAAGATATTTTAGGAATAAGAGGAGGTGGGTGTGATGTATCTTAGTACTAGTCCATATTCTTACCCCATTGGCATGGTATTGAAAAAACATGAAAACTTGTGCATGTGTCCAAACTTTTGTACCGTTAACAAGTTTAGCATCAAAAATAAATTTCCCATCCTAGTGATTGATGACCTCTTGGATAAACCTAAGGGGCACAATGCTTAACTAAATCAGATCTCCGCTTTGGCTATCACCAAATTCAGATAGAAGGAAATAGACATTCCTAAGATGACATTTCGTTTGCATGTAAGACATTATCAATTTTTGGTGTTGCCTTTTGATCTTTGCAATGCCCGATCCCCTTTCCATAGTCTCATGAACAAGCTTTTTGACCCTTTTTACACAAATTTGTGCTTGTCTTCTTTGATGATATTTTTATTTATATCAAGACTTCAGAGGCACATGGGGTACATGTTGATCAAGATTTACACTTACTTTAGGGTAACTAGTTGTTCATCGAATATTCCAACTACATTTTTGGCACTTTTGAAGTGGGATACTTGAGTCACATTGCTAGCAAGACAATGATGCAAGTTGATCCCAAGAAAATTGAGGCTTTGATAAAGTGGGCATCCTTGAAGATAGTGAAAACCTTATGTCGTTTCCTTGGTCTCGTTATCTATTTTTGAAAATTTGTGCAAAGGTATGGTAGAGCAACAACCACATCAACAACATTGTTTATAATGAATGCCTTTATATGGGATGATGCATCAATGCAAGGTTCATGCCTTCAAGTGATCCATGTGAATTACTATTGTCTTAGTCATGTTGGAGTTCACTGAGACATATCTATTGAAAAATGTGCAATGAGAAATGTTAAATTTAGAATGTGCTAAAAATAACTCCTAAAATAGCATGTCTAAAAATAGCAGTTTGGCTAGTGAGGTCATTGGCCACCTTGGGTGTGAGGTGAAATTGCAAAAAATAGAAAGTTCTAAAAATAGCATTTCTGGGTCCCTTCCTATTTGTAGCAGTCCGTGGTCTATCTATAGGAAGTAAAAAACAAATTTAGTTTTAACAGTAGTTTAAAATATTAATTAATTAATCTCCATGAGTTAATTAGTTAAGGAAAAACAAACTTGAAGTCTATGTGAGGACATGCAACAATTTATCTATTAACTGGTGAATTTATCCATCAGTTAAAGAGATAAGGATGAGTTGTAATTTGTTGGCTCAGTTAACTGAGTCAAGTCCAGTTAGATTAATTTAACAAGTTGTTAAATTAATGAGATTCAGTTTGTTAATGCTTGCATGCATGTAACAACTGGTATTTTCAGATAACTGAATATTATAGCTTAAATAACTCATGCATGTCAGTTCAGACAAAGACCCAGTTGAGATCAGAGAAGGGACAATGTACTATCAGTTGTTTGAATGTTTTTCTTATAAAGGAAGCTCATCCATGATGAGGATTTATCTCCTTCAGGTTTGTGTAGTTATTTCAGAGGTCAATTTTGTTGCAGCCAGAGGACCGAGGAAAAACTGTGCATAAAATAGGAGGCTTGGAGGGCAGAGGAGAAGGATTGTGAGAAGCCTTTAACTATCTATGAGAAGTAGAGGGATTGTACAGAGAGCTGGATAGCTTCCGAGCTAAGGCTTTGTGTAATCCAGACTATATTTCCACTCATATGATAATACAAAAATGGGGTTTTAGGCAGGTGCTTTCCCTGGGTAAATTCTTCTGTGTTATGTGTGAATGATTCCTTCTTATTAGTTATATGTGTTCTTATTGATGATGCTCATGTTTGATTTAGCTTCCACTAAATTGTATGTAGAAGTAGATCAAGTATTTTGCTTTAGTACATTGCATTACTAGGTTGATCTACAGGTGGGAATTTCTACATGGTATTAGAGCTAACTAATTTGTAAAAAAAGTTCTATATGGTATCAGAGCGAATTTTTGTAGGTGAAATTTCTACATTGTATCGGAGCACAGGTGATCAAGCAAGAACAATATACTAGTAGGAGAAATTCGGAAGTTTATTATTCGGGATATAGATCTCAAGTTCTTATCACATCTATTTCATCGATGGCGTTCTATGGTTTGAGGCTTAAGTATGCCCTTGATGGCAGCTCAAAATATATAGCTTGGAAGGATCGCATGGAGACAGTTTTGGAAGATAATGGCCTTAGGGATTTCATTGATCAAGAAATTCCTAAGCCTACTGACAAGACTAAGCAGGTGGAATGGAGGAAGTGTGTGGCTAGAGCTAGGAGAATTCTCTTGGAGGGAGTGTGAGATCACATTGTCTTGAGCCTCCATGGGAAGGAGACTCTGCATGCAATGTGGAAAACATTGAAAGATTTATATCAAAATAGCAGTGATCAGAGGAAGCTGGCACTGAAGGAAAAACTTCGAAAGATCAAGTGTGAAAGGGATGAGAAAATCTCTATGCATCTGACCAAGCTCATCACATGCAGGGATGAGCTTGCAAGTGTAAGGGTCGTGACATCAGATGAGGATATGGTGATTTTAGCACTCCTTGGCCTTCCTAAGAGCTAGAATAGCTACCAGGACTCGGTGAATGGAAGGGAGAAACTGCCAGATTGGGAACGACTATGGCCGATTTGATGCAGGAAGAGATCAGATGGAGCACCAGAGACAGTTCTTCATCTATGCATGATGAGGAGAACTGTGCTTTAGCGAGTAAGTCAAAGAAGGGAAGGAGATGGTTTCTGTTTCTGAATCCAGTTCTTCTAATGATGGGAAGAAGGTTGAAAAATTGAAAGTGCGATGCTTTCGTTGTCATGAGGTGGGCCATTATGCTACAAATTGTCCACGGAGGAAATCCAAGAAGGGATCTGGGGAAGGATTTGAAGGTGAGGCACTTGCTTCACAGTTTGAGTTGGATTTCACACTCTTCGCATGCATGGTTTCATCCATGGTGGGAAGTGGTTGGTTTCTTGACAGTGGAGCTTCTTTCCACATGACCAGCGACAAGAGTTTGTTCAGTACTTTGGAGGAGAAATATCTCTAGATACTCATAGTAATGGGTAATGATGAGAAGTATAATGTCTCAAGTGTAGGCACGGTTATTTTTCAGAGGGAGCATGGAGCTCGAATTACCTTGACAAATGTCAAGTATGTACCAGGACTGATGAGAAACTTGGTGTCGATCGTGATGCTGGAAGACAGAGGCTATGATGTAGTCTTCAGTAAAGGAAAGGTTTTCCTTAGACACATCATCACTAGACAGGGGAAGTGTTATATTCTTTCCACGACTAACCTTCGTTGCGTAGCGGGGGGGTTTGAGGGGGGCGGGTAGCCCCCCTCTACGGGGTTCGGGGCAGCGCCCCGAGAAATTTTTT
>APFE031172930.1:0-13741 GCA_000404065.3 Pinus taeda
CAAACTAGAGCCCACCGCAGAGAAGGGTATCTTTGTGGGCTACAGTGAGACCTCAAAGGCCTTTCGGATTTACATTCTGGCACAGAGGAGAGTTGTTGTCAGACGGGATGTGAAGTTCGAGGAGGACAGAGCCTTTAGGAGATCACGAGAGTTGGAGTATCTGGATCAGCCAGACCCTCGGCAGCAGTTGAGTCAGTCGCAGGGATCCAGTGGGCAGGGATCAGGAGGATCTGGAGGTACATCTATGAGGATGTCAGGTTCATTAGTGAGTAGTGGCTCATCGAGCCAGAGGGGTGGTGCTTCGAGTAGGTCACAGAGCAGTTCACTAGGGAGTCCACTGATGGACAGTTCACACGGTACCTCAGCTTCTACAGGTTCAGGTGCAGGCAGGAGGACAACAGACAGACAGTCAGGAGTTCAGGCTACTGATGGTGATGAGGAGGGGGAGTTTCATTCTCCTATGGGAGAAGCATGCTCAGCGAAGAGGAAGCCCAAGTGGCTTCAGGACATCTTGAGAGATGCCACATTTGTTGCTGAGTCGAAGAGGCCGGTCAGAGAGAGTAGACCACCTGAGAGATTTTGTAGCTATATGGCGATGGTTACCAGCATCCTTGACTCTGAGCCTTCTAGCTATGAGGAGGCAGCTAGCCAGCAGGTCCGGAGAGAGGCCATGCAGGAGGAGTATTCTTCTATCATGAAGAATGATGTTTGGGAGGTGGTGCCGAGCCCTGAGGGCAAATCCGTGGTTACTTCCAGATGGCTTTACAAGGTAAAGCATGCTGCAGATGGCAGCATTGAGAAATTCAAAGCGAGGTTTGTGGCTAGAGGGTTCTCCCAGGTAGAGGGAGTTGATTATGAGGAGACCTTCGCTCCCGTGGCTCGATATACTTTGATTCGCTCCATTATATCAATAGCAGCAGAGATGGGTTGGAAGATCCACCAAATGGATGTGAAGACCACATTTCTCAATGGCTTCATACAGGAGGAGGTGTACATTGAGCAGCCACAGGGCTTTGAGGTGCATGGGAAGGAGTCCCATGTGTGCAGACTGAAGAAGGCCCTTTATGGCCTGAAGCAAGCTCCCAGAGCTTGGTACTCCAGGATAGATACTTATTTGCAGGGGATGGGTTTCAAAAAGAGTGAGGCAGATCCGATTGTGATAGGTGAGGAGCCTCTCATTCTGGTGCTGTATGTGGATGACTTGGTCATTACAGGTGCAGAGAGACTCATAGAGCACTGCAAGAGAGATCTTGCAACGGAGGTTGAGATGAAGGACATCGGCTTGATGAATGACTTTTTGGGTTTGGAGGTGTGGCAGGAGGAGGGGCATTTCTTCCTGGGGCAGGGGAAGTATATTGTGGACATCCTTAGCAGATTCCACATGGAGGATTGTAGACCCATGGCGACACCGATGATCACCAACTGGAAGAAGCTTCGTGCTTCGGATTCCGAGTTGGTGATCCCACATTGTACAGGCAGCTGATTGGTTCCTTGATGTATTTGGTCAACACTAGACCAGATATCTGTTTTGCAGTCAACACGATGAGTCAGTTTATGTGTGAGCCTAGGAAGGTTCACTGGGTGGCTGCAAAACACATTTTGCGGTACTTGCAGGGGACAGTGGATTATGTTCTGGACTACAGGCAGGGAGATGGAGTGAGATTGGTAGGATACACTGATTCTGATTGGGCAGGTTGTGCTTCTGATAGGAAGAGCACTTCAGGGTGTTGTTTTGGGTTGGGTTCAGCAGTAGTGTCATGGTTCAGCCGGAAGCAGCAGTCAGTAGCACTGAGTTCAGCAGAAGCAGAGTATATGGCAGCCAGTCTAGCTAGTTGTGAGGCCATCTGGCTTCGCAAGATGTTGTTTGGCTTATTTGGTCAGCCGTTGAGACCTTCAGTGATTTACTGTGATAATCAGAGTTGCATTAAACTCACGGAGAACCCAGTATTTCATGACAGGTCAAAGCATATCGGGATCAGATATCATTTCATCAGAGACTATGTTCAGAAGGGAGCTGTGAAGCTTGAGTATATTTCCACTGATGAGCAGGTAGCAGACATTCTTACCAAAGCCTTACCACGGGGCAAGCATGTTTACTTCAGAAACAAGATGGGTGTGGTGAGGAACACCTTCCTCGGTAAGAGGGAGTGTTGAAATTTGGTACCGGAGGACAGGTGGTTCCCTTAGGCTTTGATCTTTGGCCTAGGGAAAAGTGTCCAAAAGATTTTTAATTTTTCTCCTAAAGTGACTTTATAATTTTTATAAAGTTAAAATCTAATTTAAAAGTGACTTTAAGTGATAAAGTTACTAAGTCTAATTTTAAAGTGACTTTTATAAAGTCAATGAAAAATTAGAAAGGAAAAGTGACTTTGGAAATAAATGACTAAGTAGGTCTTTATTAAAGTGGGGTGAATTAAAAAATAGAAAGTGAGATTTAATGTGCATTTAATCTCAGCCATTGATCTAAATCTATCTCAGCCATTAGATTTAGGGATCACCCAAAAGTCATTTAGGGTTGGGTTAAAGGAGGAAAAGGAAGAAAAGATCATTCATTCTTTCATGAGTAGATTGGGAGAAGGAGAGCAAGAGAGCAAGGGAGATTTCTAGACAGGAAGGAGAAAGAGGCAGTAGTTTGGCACACATACCAGGCAGCTCTTCAGCAAATCAAAATAGTAGAAAGAACAAGCATACAGCTGAAAGAACCAGCAATAAAAGGCAGATTTTTACTGAGCAAACAGTAAAAGGCAGATTTGTTTTTGCACAAAAATCGAGGCAGCTGATTTTCTGCACAAAAATCGAGGTCCATACAGCTTGGCTGTACCGTCAGTACAACCATCTGTACCATCCGTATGTCCGTCCGTACAGTTGTCGTGCAGCATTGTGTTGCTGTTTGGAAATTTCCAGTGGGCTGTGAGGCTCAGATATCGAGATAGGTTGGAAATTTGTTTGCTGATTTTTGCTGATTTTCGCTGAAATTCCTCATTGTAAAAGGCATTTTCCAGAAATAAAGAAGAGCTCTCAAACTGGTTTTCCCCAAGAGTTTTAGGGGGTTTTTCCAGGGTCACGTTGACCAAAAATATCAGTGTTTTAATGGTTGTTTATTATTGCTGATTTTTATTTCTGCAATTTCCAGCATTCTGTAAATTTTCCAGAATTTGAATTTTCAGCAAATTTATTTTTTCAGCCTGTTGAATGTATGTTTATGGGAAAGGGCATTTAACTACACGGGAGAAATAAGGAGAAACTGAAAACTGAGTTGGGAAAACAAATTTTTTTACATAATTTTGAAGAGAAATATTTTTCATCTTGGAAAGAAACCATGTTTAAAAATAAAATATTTCTTCCTTCACAGGAAGAGGAAACCATAGATAGTTTTAGAAAGTCTAGAAAAAGGACCAAAGAGATTTGAACTTGAATCTTCTACTACAAAAGACAACCCTAGATACTTTAAAAAAATGCATAGAGAAAGGACCAAACAAATTTGAACATGAATATTCCACTACAACGTGGATCTCTCCACAAGATATATTTGAGAAATTTGAATGCTTAAAAAGGTATAAAATATGTGTCTTTAATGAATTAGATCAAATTCAAGGGTAGGAATGGAACTATTGTCTCTTGCTTCATGCTAAAAAGACTTCACCAATCAACTTCAATCTCGCTTTTAGAAGATAAGGAATATAACATATGCCAAGATACTCCAAATAGTCCTATAACAATTATGGTTTTGCAATTTTTTTATTGTTATTTAATGGAAAACAATAGATATTTCATATTTCCATTTAATTAAAGCTAGACAGAGATATAATTTACATGGACTTTGAGAAGAAGTACTTGGTGCTTAGTAGACTAATGTGTTGAAGAGTGCAGAGTAGTTGGTGCTAGATCATATACTCCGAGAAAGCTAGACAGAGATATAATTTACATGGACTTTGAGAAGAAGTACTTGGTGCTTAGTAGACTAATGTGTTGAAGAGTGCAGAGTAGTTGGTGCTAGATCATATACTCCGAGAGGGAAATATATGAGCATATAATTCATTTAGTGAATACCAATCCATACATTCCATTCATAGGTCCAGTCTTGCATACAAGAATGATTAATTAAATAGACCAAACAATTGTCACGATTGTTAACCACAACATCTATTTGGGACAAAAGTTGGTTGTCTAAGCTCAGATTTAGGGTCTTTATGTGGAAGAATGGTTTGTCAAACCACTTTAGAAACATAGAAGGGAGATATGAATGCATTTGAGCTTGTGAAGCAATGTGTAGAGTGGGAGATAAGAAAATATAAGATAATCTTATCAATGTTGGAAAAATTACCACAAGAGATCACAAGAGTAGGTCAATTGTACTAATGAGTACAACCAATGTAGATACGATGTAGGTGTGTTTGTGCAGCTTCTAGAAAATCTAAAAAATGATACAAAGAAAGAAACTTACATAAGTATGACATCAATTATATGTATTAAACTATGAAAAATGTACAATGATACAAAAAAAGTGAGTTTGTACAAGGAGAGATATCATGTAATGAGTACAACCAATATGGATACAATGTAGGGTTGTTTGCGTAGCTTCTAGAAAATGTAAAAAATGATACAAAGAAAGAAACTTACATAAGTATAACATCATATTATATGTATTAAACTATGAAAAATGTACAGTGATACAAAAAAGTGAGTTTGTACAAGGAGAGATATCATGCAAAAGGTTTTCGCTTTGAAGAATTCATAATGCTTCTTGGAACAACATGTCCCTGAAGTTTATTGTGGGCATGAATTTAAATCACTAAATTCTATGAAGACATACTAAGTAGTTTGTATTCTCAGATCTATAAATAAACTTTAAAATTGGACCCTAAGAAACAATATGGACAACATTATTTAAATATAGAAATTCACATATTTGGAGGTTTTAGTGTCATCATACCCTTGAGAATAGGACATATTTATAATTTTTTTATAGGTTTATAAAGAAAACAAGTAGTGCCAATACACGAAGGTCAATAATTTGACATACACGGTACTATAGATAAATGCAAGCACTATGAGATCATGTATTTCCTTTAAGCAACAATCAAATTGAAGGGATGTCCAAGCTATGTAGACTACTTGAAGAGGGATATATTTGAAAACCCAAATAATGTATCAACTAGAATGCATTATGCTCCATAAACTTACCAAATGTATAATATCTATGTTGACATCACCAATTTCTGCACCTTGAATTGTCACCAACAATACATTTCTTGCTTCATCCTTGAAATTCTTGTTGTTGATGATTTCATGCTTATTGGAGTATTTTAGGTACATAATTTGGCCCCATACTTGAGCTTGTTCTAGTGATTAAGCGTAATATGAAACCATTACAATAGCTTGATTCAAATGATCCTAAGAAACACAACATATCGTAAGCTCAACTTAACATTATATCATATGTTAATTATAGTAATGTCCTCCCAATTAATCAGAGTAAACATCAAATGAGAATTTTAATTTAATACCAAAAACCATGACAATCCTCCTACAATATGGATGGAATAAACTTTAAAACCTACAAAATGAAAATTATGTTTCCAACTTAGACATCACACTCCATGAAGTTTCATTTCTATCCTACAGAACTAAGATAAAGGATATATCACATTTTAAAGCATATTTCAATACAAATTAATAATGAGACATTTCACCTTTGAACAAAGATGCTCAACATTTTATTACAAAAAAGAACAATGTCTAATTGTTTTCCCAATTATGCACAACCAAGTCATTTGAGTTAACGTAATCACATTATTGGTCAAAGATGTGTATATACACAATCTTAAAACTAGACCTCCATACAAAGAAATGAGACAAATAGTCGTAAAACTAGTGCTTAACACAAAAATAAAACCATTATCTGTCAAAAGCCCTATATGGTCTATGATATTAGCTTTGAAAGAACCATTGAGATTCATCTAAATACAAACATTGTCATTACTTGATATGAAAATGCATCCCATTTTGAGACAGTTGGGACCTAAATATTCTATTTGAATGCACTTGAATTCAACTATATACATAATTTAAATTAAGAAGTGCAAACAAGTTACAATCAACAGTCATTGTAAACAAGATTGGTCTTGGGAACTTCTAAGTTTTTTAAATATCCTATTGGAAATTTGAGTTTTGGTACAAAGGGAGGCTTATAGCCTAAAGAGTTATCAATTTCCGTGCATTTTTATTTAACCATTTTATTTTTAGAAGATTGGGTTATATGATAGTAGATGCTGGAAGTACAAATTTGGACCTAGTCAAACGGTTTAATGTTGTCACAACTATGTTTGAAATTTTGGACAAAAATAACATTATAGATCTAGAGGGCAATGATGGGGTTAACCCTGATAATGGCATGTTATAAATTAAACAATAGAGCAATGGAACACAAAATATTTTGGAAACAGAAAACATAGAAAATCATAAAATAAGAGAGACATAAATATACATAGTTCACCCAATTTGGCTACATCCATAGAGAAACATCCAATCCTTCCTTTTATATTATCCAACAAACTAAAGAAATACAACCTACAACAAATCTGGTATAGCTTCCTCTTTTCTTTCATACTCCTTTTTTTTTCTCACATAGAATAATAGACAACCATAATACAATTCCCTCATATAAATCAAGGGTTTCCTTTTAGGGGAAAAAACCATAAATTAACATAACTTATACTGTCAGATCTTCCACCTAATGAATGACTTAGATTGAATATGAAATTACAATATTTTACATGGAAATTTTACTCTAATTTTTCTTTTGGTGGCGCTTCCCTTGAACCCCCACCGGGGGGGGCTCCAAAGAATCGCTACCAGCCCCCGAGAAACACTAGTGGGGGGGGAGCCCGCCCCCCGGCCCCTTTCCTCCCCCCACCCACACACAACCCCCAATTAGGAGATGGGATCCAAATGCAGCTAAAACAATACTTATGAATCATGAAAGACAATATTGCTCCACACACAACAAGTCTAAGGTTCTTTAGCCTTGAATAGTGTGGAATGTTCTTATCCAACTCATTCAAATACCATGATTTTCAGAAATTTTGGTCTTAGAATCAATGCAGGGAGTAGCACTGAACTAATTGGAAAGAGTGGGTATGGTAAGTCCAACGTCATCAGATTGATAGAGAGATTTTATGATATGTTGAAAGGGACAATACTCACAGATGAAAAATGCTTGAAAAGCTTCCTTTTCTAGTTTTTGAGACAACGCATAGCTCTTGTAGAGTAGGAGCCAAATATTTTTGTTGGGAGAATTTAAGAGAACATTGTGTATAATAAATATAATGCAACTCAGGTGGAGATAATAGAGGTTCCCAATGCCCATGAATTCATCTTTTAAGTTTTAATGAAAGAAATCTTTAACTAAAATTACTGATCACTATGCTTGTGAACTAAATGTTATTAATGAATGTTGTGCATTGTGAATATATACTATAGATGCTTAAAGGATGGATACAAAACTAAGACAAAGAATAGGAACTTGGTCAACCTCATTTACACGTGGATGGGACGATTGTATATCCTCAATTTTTTCATTTTCAACTTGCAGTAGGAGTGTTAGAGTAAATAATCTTTAATGTTTATGGAAAATTCATTTTTCATTGACCTACATAGACAAGATTGATTATCTGCACCTATTTGCTTTTGTTAGGCTGTGCTTTTTTCATGTAAGAAAAAATCTAAAAAGGCAAAGGTTCCTTTGGAATTCTTGATCATGGTGGATCAAATTCTTAAAGATGCCCCATTGGAGGCTAAATCTTTTCAATTACTAGTAGTATTAAGAAATTCCATGAAATATTGCTCTCTTGGTTCATAATGATTCGACAAGCATTTGGATGCCTATTAATAAACTATAGGAGAATAAATGGTATGTTAACTTGTAGAATGTCCTTTCTCAATAATTGCAAGAACTACAAAAACCATACATACTTTTCAAAAGGAGTAATAAAATCAAACTTTTAATGAATTTCTACCAAATTATTCTTCTCATTCTTTTATTTTTCATTTTATATGTAAGTGAATTACTAAATTTGGGCTTATTCCATATGCTTATATTAGAAGCACTATATGACTAACATGCTCTACCTCCTTAGATAGGAATTGGTTCTAGTTTCTCATGTAATTATTGGATGTCAAACATTTCTCAAAGTAATGCCATCCATCCAAATGATGCATAATTGAAAACATATACCTAATGACAATAATGTCTTCCAAACAAATTAAAATATGGAAAGCAAACATAGATCACAAAGACAAAAGGGAAAGAGTGCCAAGGCCTAAAATTTTCCTTGAACAAAGAATCATGACGATCCAAACCCCACGTAAAATAACATAATGCAGATGTAATGGTCCTATGGGCATTATGGGTTTACCTTAGACTTTGAAATGACAAGTTCAAGGTTCAAAATAACTGCATTCTTATTAGGAACCCATGTTCTTGTCATAGATTTCAGGACTACATCAACCAGAACATGATGTGTTATGCCCCCATGAAAAACCAATTTAGTATTTTCTCTAACAAAAGAAAATATTTCATCAACGAAATGATTTAGTGCCCTTGAGATGTTTTAGAGGAACTTTCAATTTTGCACTAATTTAATCACTTTGTTTATGCTAATAAAGAGAAAGATCACATTCTCCTTAGCACAGACACCACCATCCCAAAAAATAGATTAGTTTCAAGGGACCATTCTTTGAAATGGGAAAAGCATAAACCATATCCCAAAGGTTGAGAAAATAACTAGAGAATTTAGCCATCTTGTCTACACATTCCTACGCAGCCTTGTTGTGTATGAGGTGGGAGACTACGACATTTCATTTAAAGATGCAAGCGATGACAAGCATAGTGGAAGTGACTTTCAAAGCAGTCAATTAATTTAACATAGGGATGTGCCCCCCCACCTCAACGAACCATAGGATGAAAAGGCCACTAAGTGAAATTGATCCTTGATGAAATTTCTCATGGTTCTCATATTGGTCTTCCATTAACTAATAAAAATTAGTCTTCCAGTGGATTGTTATTACTTCTGCCATAGATAGTGGATTATTCAAAGCTCAATATCCTTGATATTGGCAAAGCTTGAAACCCATGAGATTTTCTCTAAAATTTATTGATTAGAATGTTGTGAGTAACTAAATTTCTGTAGCTTCTCATTGTAACTTTCTACAAAAGGGGTTTATGACAAGGTTTAGATACATAAAAATACTTCCTCCTAAACCTCTAAGGTTCTAGTAAACAGTTAGAAGTTGATGAGATTTTGTTCATCCCTAGGAACGGGATTATTGTTGTACAAATCTTTAATTTTCATATGATTTTAATGAAATATTGTTCAAATTAATAATAAAAACATGCTACATACTAATTTTTCCAACCCTAATATCCATGAAAGAGGCATCACTGGTGACACCCACAAGAGAATAATGGTATTTTTCTCTCCTAAACCCAAATCCCTATTCTTCAGATATTCACTCATAGACCATGATGACAGATACTTTTCCTTATGAATGGCATGTGTTACGGTTGCAAACTTCACTACGAGCCACAAAAGCAATGCTTTGGAACATACGACCAATTGGAAGAGTAAACACATCACTTGAATTATGTGTTGGTAGATTTTGATCATCTACATGATGAAATAGGCTTTAGCTACAAATCCCCTATCTTAGGGGGCCACATTTTGTGATCTTGTCACTGAGACTATTATGAGCAAATGGTGGAAAGATAAGTGGTTTATATTGTGAATAAGTCCTTGCCTTTTCCAAATCAAAATCAAATATTGTTGAAATTATCATAACATAACTAAACAACTATTCATCAAAATGATTGACAAGATATACCATGACACACTTTACACGAATGCCATAACCCAGTGCTTCAAGCTAATCTGCAATTTGAATTTCTAGTTCCCTATAAAATAAAGACATAAAAGAAAACAAGATATAATTCAAACGAATGAATGCTCAAAACCTTGAAACTTGGCTGGTGGCTTAAAATAAATAACTAGCCTTAGAAAGGACACAATAAAACAATGATTGTGGTCTCTTAATAAGTTCCTACATAATTGGAATAAAAAATGTTGTTGTTTTACTTAAACTCGTTTGATCCAACCCAATCGATTTCCTACCTAAAAGCACAAACAATACAATAATTAGAAAATTTCAACTTAATTTAATAGATAATCAATAAAAAACGTCAACCTTTGAACTTTATGGACTGACCCCTATTTGACACTAAACCTTAAACCCTTACATAAAACCCATGTAGAATCGTAATATGTAAACATATTTGCCTCAAGCTAAACCCTAAACCCAAACTGAAAAAAAAAAAAGAGAAAAAAAAAAGAAAAAAAGGAAAAAGTATTTGAGAATAAAAGCCTTCCAAGGCAAGGGGAATGGATTGGACATGAATTTCATATGGTTTCTTCCATCCCAAAGCATTGCAAGATTTGGTTAGTTATTCACATACGCTTCATGGACTAGTACTCAGCAAGAAACTCCTACATTTGCAAGCTCTACTTAATGTCATGGCTCCACAACATCCCATGGTACTGAACGATGCCCCTCCATAGAGAGTGCACATGCTCATCTCCTCCATGCATATCTCTCCATATTAATTTGGCTTCATCCAAGAACCTATGTATCATCTTGGAAGATAGTGTTAAAGCCCCGCAGGAACATGCCAAGATGGAAATGGCAGCAGCAACCAAGCACGACTTCCATGGCCATTGATTTCCTTTCATAATTTTCGTTATAGGGTGTTTTGAAGATTAAAAATATTGGAGTGTTTAGCATAAATGAATGATCCAAGGTTTCAATTCATTGAATATTGAGGGTTTGAAGAATATGGCATGTAAATATGAAGCATCATTGATCTTGAAAACTTTATATCTGGTGACGTGGTAAGTTGTTTGACGTTTTTGTTGCTTTTGAACAACTTAATATTAAAAAATATGTGGCTGTGTTTTTTGCATGTACCAGAGGTTAAGTGTTTAAGATGAAATATTAATTTGGTCCTTAAAAAATGTCTTAAACTACCCTATTATGTAGTAGTTATGTAAGTTATGGTTGTGAAGCAACTTGCAATGGGAGATTAAACCCTAGTTGAATCTTTGTCCAAGTGTAATGTTTTTGCATGATATCAGACATTTAGATTCCTAACTTATTGGTAGGAATTAAACTCCTAATGTTCTAGATGTAAAGAATATTACTTGTTAAAGGATATTCTAGAATCTTTACTTCAAAAATGTTTATACGAGGAAGTGATTGGAAAAAATTATAGAGGGCTATAACTAGTCTATGATTGTCTACTACAAATGTATGAGCCATAATTTACCTTCTATTTAGTGCCAAAGTAGTTTTCTTTGGCATGAGCATAGAATTGTTGATATGCATCCATGTGATGTAGTCAATGAATAAATACTTGAGCATGATTCACTCTCTCATATTTGAAAATGATTAATTCCCATAAGGATACAATTTTACATTTTCCTTACTAAAGGGTTTGTTATATAGAAGGTTACCTAATCAAAATTTCCATTAAAGTAGGAGTGTGATTACTCGTTATTTTTTTTTAAATAATAACCCTATATAATATTAAATATATATATAAAGATTATATATATATATATATATATATATATATATATATATATTTTTGATGAAAGCCAAAATTGTGAGGTTTTGTTCGCATAATCAAATTGGATGGGAAAAAAAAACATTGTTACATGAGAAGTGCTAAAATAGACTTCAAAAATGGGGAAATATGAATTGTTTCCCTTGTGTGAAATCACAAGTATATATAACATTGGAAAAATATGAAACCAAGCTTCCAAACTATGTCTTAGTTTGCTAACAATGTTGAATCAAAGGTTTTGGAATTTCTTCCAGTTATCCTACTAATTCACAGTGTGACTGAGAAGAATTTGGAATTTCTGTCAATTATCCTACTGGTTCAGAATCCAACTTTGAGACTTGCAATTTCGGAAACACATTTTGTAGATCAACTTAAGATTTCTCATTCTAAGTTTACTTAACATTGCAAGCAGATTTGAAAATGGGAAAATTGTTGACATTCTACAAATTTCATTTTGAGTTTAATTCTTTTGGAAATTGATTTGGTGATGGAAAATCACATCCATCATGTGAAAACATTTTCAAGGTAAATTTCTAGTAGTAGGCCAATTTAATGCCAACATGGACACATATTTTTTGAGTTAAACAACTAGTTCTAAAGCAATATTGTAGTGGAAAGTTATTTCCTTTGAGGGAAACATTTCCAGGAATTGTTTTTATTTTTTATAATTTAATTCTATTTAATTCAATTAACATTAGTGGAAAGATTGTGGCTATTATGGGAACACAAACCAGAGTTTGATATGTTGTTACATTGCATAGATTTTGTAGTATTCATGTGTGTTACAAAGCCAAGGTATAGTAATGGATGTAGTAGCCTTGATATACATTTCATGGGCCATAGAAGCCAATGCCAAGTTTTGTGAAAAATGTCACAATAACATGCCATAGTTCCATCACCACTAAATTCGACCCTAAAATATTCTACACCTTTAGCAAAAAGGTCGTCAGTGTGAAATGAAGGAACTAAAATGATAATGGTTCTTATCCTTATTTTAAACTATAGGTCATTATGAAAATTTATAGATTTTGTCATCTCTAAACTAGTAGAAAGAGGACATTGATGTTGTATGGATGGTATGTGTTGTAGCATTTTTGGTTTTGATAAGATAGAATATTTGAAAAAATGTTAAGTTAGGATATGGACATAACAATAGTGAATAAAATGTTAGTAAAAGAAAATATCTTGATGATAATGTCCATATCAAAGAAAATGTTACCATAGATTCTCTAAAAAATCAAGGCAAAAAGACACTGTTAAGCTAGAAAGAAAAGAAAACAAATAAACTCTAAAAGTGAGCAAGTCTAAATGCCGCTACTATTTTTTCTGCAAAATAATGGTTGTGTGCAGCTTGTCATAAATGCCACAACCCATGACAATCAAACTGTTTAATCTTGACTGCTTCATGTTTTAAATTTGATGTTATAGATAGAGAATAAATATCTAGCCAAACTGTTTAATGTTGGCAGATTAGTAGTCAGGTAGAGAATAAGAAGGTTCTCATCAGTTTAATCTGAGCCCTTGGAGGTTATAAGGTAGATTTAGATAGTTTTCTTTTGTAAATAAAAATAAAGGAAAAGGGTTTGCTAATTTAAATGAACCCATTAAGTGAAGAAAAAATGATAGGTTAAGCAAAGGGTAAGTAAAAGAAAGGTTGTAGAAGAAGGTTTACAAAGTCAATTAATTAACTTCCCTTTTCATTTCACCCCTTTACTTTACTAATTTCCCAGTACTTAATCCTTTAAGTCAAAAGGCTTAGAGCATTTCTTTGATTTCTGGAGGGACTGGACCCTCGCCTTAACGACATAAGGACAACAAGTACCAGATTCCCCCTCATCAAAAATTCATCCCCATTCATCCTTATATTTACTATTTCCCCTTCCTACCTTCATACATTCATATTCATTCATTTCCATAAAAATCCCTTTTCCTAAGGTCAAAACCCTTTTTACCTAGGAAAAGTAAAAATTCCATGCAAAATCCCTTTTTACCATGTAAAATTCCTCTTACCATGATAAATCCCCTTTTACCCAAAACCCCACAGAAAGTTGTTTAGCCTAAGTG
>APFE031172930.1:13761-32943 GCA_000404065.3 Pinus taeda
TATACTTAGTGTTATTTCCCTTTCCAATCATATTTCATATTAACATTAACTTAATGTAATAAACCCTTAGAAAGTTTCCTTCCCATATATATTAACTCCCTTTATAAAATAGCCTGAAACACTTTAGTTTTATTAAAAACTATATAAATATCACATCAAAATCCCTTCAAACATACATACACTCTTCCCCACATTGTGAACTCTGATTGCAAGAAGCAATGGGAAGCCCCAGACCCAGCGCTATATATGTCATAACCTATTACCATTTCACATCCGCCCCTCCATTGCAAGTCCCGCTAATAGCATAACCCTCCACCATTGCGATATGTGATTGCGATGGGTTTGGACCTGACCCAAATATATATTACAGTTCATCGCCATATCACATCCACCTCTATCACAAGTCCTACTAATAAGCATTCCCCTCCACCATTTCGAAATGTGATGCGCGATAAGTCCAGACCTGACGCAGTATATATCATAAACTATTTCCATTTCGCATTCTCTCTCATTGCAATTCCCCTCCGATGTATACATCCTCCGCCTTTGTGATATCCGATGGACCTAGACCCAATGCCATTATCCACCCAAGTTTATATTATTTCAAGTGTGCCATTATGTGTTTTGTAAAGGTTTTCTTTATAAAATCGTTTTTACAATTTAAAATGAAGAATTAACTTAAACCTCCATTTAACCATTAAACTCCATTTCAGTTTTAAACCACAATTAAGCCATTCCTGCCAATCCCTCCATACCCCTTCTTCGCTCTATCACTATTCACCTTCCCTGATAATTAAAAAGTTAACTGTTTCTCCATTTAAATGTGAAAAAAACCATTTTGCTATGTTTTGCCTGTTTTATACATCACAGCCTCCATAAACCTCTGTGACCTATAAAGCCATGGATTCACCCTTTGATATGCTCTAGACTCCTTCCAATAGCTTTTTGAGCTCTATAAAGCCATTTCCGACCTCCTTTGTCACCTTGTTTTTCTTAACAATTTTTGTCTGTTACAGGGAAGACTGTTGTTCCAGGTTAACAAACAAAAAGCCTACATAACTATTTGAAGACAAATATAAGGGATTTACTATGAAAAACATAGTAAAAAACTGGAATGCGCAGTAAAGGTAGGAAGGAGCACAGTAAAAGTCACTCGGCCAGGTCAAAGCATATTAAACAGAGTTTAAAGCAGTATTAGGTAAAAATATTAAATGAAGCAATCTACCAACATGAAGAATACAAACAAACGATCAACCAAAAGCGAAAAATATCATACAAAAAGCTAGCACCTAAATAAAGGGGATAGCAAGAAGCAGGTCAAACAACTGCCCTATCTTCTTGTTACGAATATCTTTCTTTTCCTAAAAATATTAATTAGTTTTCAAGATATTTCTTAGTTTTATTATTGTATAAATAACTCTCTTCTTGAGATGTTATTGGTTCAAAGTTCATCGTTTATTTGCACACTGCTCGTTAAAGTCGTGACTGTTCATTCCATTTTTATCCTGGTTTCACCTTTGGAGGAATCCTTTTCTAGACATTTGATGTACTCAGGTTTTCTGGAACCTTAATACAAAGCAGAGGATTCTGAATTTGGTTTCACACAGTTTGTGTTATCTTGTAAGTTTTTCTACTTTTCAATCATTATGTTTTTCTTCATATGTTTATGACTTATAGAGATATCTAGGTAGGAACAATTAGAGTTTCAATTGATTCCTATAAGCCCCTGAAGTGATCATCTATTAAGATATTGTATTAATGCAACTGTCTGTGTAGCTAATCCCCTCTAATCAATAAATCATCAACATCTTTTGTAAGCTTAAGTATACGGCCTTGAATCTTTTGAACGTAGTTCAGAAGGTTTTCAAACTTGTGATTGTTCTGTTTCACAGTATGGAAACTTTTATAATCATATTATTTTCTTTCTTTGCACCACTATTTTGATCTATATCACTGTGTAAATATTTATAGCAATCCTTTGCTGAGATATTAATATTATCCAAAGGAATAAGTATTTCAATTCTACATCTATCTTCATCCATTGGTCTTCCAAAAACTAAAACCCAAAAACCCCAAAACAATTATTTTAGATGCTCTGGCATTGGTAGTTGACCTACTACCATCTCAGGGGAACAACATCAGATCGACGTCGTTGCCGGGGATTCAAATTTCTTTTTAAGTTTCCCTTGGGACAACGATATTCATTCATTCTTTCCTTTAAAGGTGATTAAAGGATTTAGAAAATTTAAAATCATTCACCTAGGCGACTCCACACTCCCAAGCTGGCGCCTTATAAACAAACTAGATCTTGTTCAAAAGTTGACATAGTTAGTCCTCTGCCAGATCCTAAAAGACTTCTAAGAAAAGCCAGTTGTAAAAGGGGACACAAACGATCTTCTTCTTCTTCTTCAGTCCGATGGTCTAAAGAATTAGAACCATTTGGCCCCTATAGTAATATCCCATCTAATCCTGATTATTCCCATTTATCACCTAGGATTGCTGAAATTCTAAATAAAGGAGTTGATTATAAGTCATCATACCTTATTCATTCATTAGAGTCTCATTCGATACCCACATTACCACCAGGATCACCTAAAACTGAATTTGAGTTGGGTGTTGATCTTTTAGAATATAAACCCACAGATTTTATATCCCCTACTACCTATCCATTACCTTCCATTTTTTACTGATCAGAGCTTCTTCTTCTAAACAACCTGAGGAAACCTTCTCTATATATACCAATCCTCTATTTGAAACAAAAGAAGGCATTCCTTTACAGGTCCCAAAGTTAGTTCTCAAGACTCCTTTGAAGTTTTTTAGAAGATCTCCTCCTCCTTCACCTCCAACTAGTTCAACCCCTAAAACACCATCCCCTTCCTCTATTTCTTCTTCATCCTCTACATCCAAGAAACACCTCATACTTCACTACCTCACATACCTCAAGCACCTCATACACCACCTGTTGTCATGGCTTTCCGACCAATTGTACAAGCAAGATATGTTGCCTTAGTCTTACGTAATAACCTTGATGCATTCCCAGCTAGATACTTAAAGTACCTTCCCAAGTACAATGGAGAAATTGGTCCCTCAGCTGAGGACCATCTTCAAGCTTTCCTAGACTTTGTAGACAACATGAATGTTGAAGAAGAAAACATTTATATGAGATTGTTTGTACAGTAATTAGAAGGAAACGTGAGGATTTGGTTTAGGCAGTTACTAGTGGCTTCCATTAGAAATTGGGAAGAGCTTACAACCATATTTAAAAATCAGTGGGGTGTCAAAAAGGATCCTCTTTACTTCCACACAGAATTTGAATATCTTAAAAGGAACTTTTGTGAACCAATTTCAGATTTTATCAAGAGATTTAATAAACTCTATCACAAAATGCCTGCTGATTGTAAGCCCCCTATAGCAGCAACTAAGTCTAGATTTTCTAAGGCTTTCGACGATGACTTTGCTGTTATGCTACGTGAGATAACTTCAAGAACTCTTGAAGATATGCAAACAAATGCTATTGAAGTAGAAGAAAATAGGGCATCCTCAACTTCATTAAAACTTAAAGAAGAAAAATCCCAAAGAAAACTTAAATCTATTCAAGAAGCCTCTAGTTCCTCAAATACTAAATTAGAAGACTAAAAAATAGATGAAATAACATCTCTTCTTAGAAACCTATCAAATAGGATTTCAAATATTGAGACCCAACCTAGAACAATACAACAGACAGTTACTAGACCTCAAAACCAAAATCAAGGTCAGTATAAAAGAAACCAACCACTACAAATTCTTCAGAGACCTATCAATGATCAACAGGTTCCTACTCCTCTATTGATAGATGACCAACAACCTGATGATAATAATTTGACAATTACTAAAGATATTAATAGTATGGATTCTTCTTCCAATCAAGCAGTGATCGCTCCTCTCTTACAACAAAATCTGAATCAAGAAGATCAGGAAACTTCACAGGTCTCTAAATATCACACTTTTCCTGAGTTCTTAATTGCTGAATTAAATAAGAGGTATGATCTTAGACCTAGGCCTAGTCCTGGGAGACCTCCAAAGGATACTCCAACAATTGAACCACGTACCAAAACTGCTGAAACTCAAACAACTCTTACTCAGCCCTTAGATCAGTCAATTGATACTAGCCAAACCGGTAAAAACATTTTGACTACATTTAATGTTGAAAAAGAATTAGATAGGGTTAAAATCCCAATTCCACTGTCAGAAATTTCTAAAAACCCTGGTTACAAAATCCAAGTCACAAAATGGATTCAAAATACCCCAGTTGATGCTGAAGGTGATGTCATCAGTCTGCAAGATGAAAAACCAGCAGTAGTTTTTGGACCTAGTTCGGACATGATAGATGAGATAGTGCCTCCCTTCTATGTATCTCTTAAAACAAATGACTCCATGTTGTAAAATTGTATGCTTGATTCAGGAGAATCACACAATCTCATGCCGAAATCTATCATGGACCATTTGAAACTTGAAATAACTAAATCCTACATGACCTGTACACCTTTGGTTCTAAAAGGGTGCCCTGTTTGGGATTGTTTAAGGATCTAGTAGTTACCCTTGCCCAAATTCTAGTGAAAAGTGTAGTGCTTGATATTGTTGTAACAAATATCCCTCCCAAGTTTGGAATTCTCCTTCCTAGGTCTTACTGTGCCAAACTAGGGCGAACTCTACAGGGGGACATGTCATATGCTACTATTCCTATTTTTGGAGGAGAGCAATTAAGATTGTATACAGAGGTAAGATTTGTACATACTGTTTGTAAGATTGACTAGCCAAGGAACCATCCAATTTATGCAATAGATCAAGACTTTGGTTGTTTTCAGCTCACTTCAAACCAAAGTAAAACTCAAGTCAAAATTGAAGAGGTAGTTGAAAGTGCTGAACCAAACCAAACCAATATTTGTAAACTATTCTTTGATGGCTCTTGCACAAAAGATGGGGCAAGAGATGGAGTAGTTTTAATTTCACTTGAAAAGGAATATATAACCCAATCATGTAAATTAGACTTTGAAGTCACTAATAATGTAGCTGAATATGAAGCTTTCCTTTTAGGATTGAATTTAGCCAAAAGCTTAAAATTTCAAAACTTGAGTGTTTTTACTAATTCTGAGCTTATTGTTAAGCAAGTAAAGAATGTTTGCCAAACTAAGCACCCAAGACTTAGGTCCTACTGAAATGAGGTATGGGATTCAATTGAAAACCTTTTTGATGCTTTTAATTTGACTCACATTCCTAGAGATCAGAACGTTCATGCAGATGCCCGCGCTGTCTTTGCTAGTGCTTTTACAATTCCCGATCATACTGATGTGCTCAATCATATTCAAGTCAAATACACGCCATCTATCCTAGATAATCTGAAACATTGGGAAATATTCGAAGACGATGAACAATTGAAATTATTTCTCCAGGTAATAGATGGTTTTTCACTTCTACAAATTGATGATGACAGAACTGAAACAAATGAAAATGCAGAAGGGAATGATACTTCAGATTTTAAAGCCCATATTGCCAATCATGACATTATCCAATTATCTAATTATTTTATTCCAAAGGGACTCATTACTTTAGAAAAAATATTCGATCAAAATGATGTTTTCCAAAACCCACAGTCTATTTCTTCAGAAGATGACGTAGTAGAGATTAACATTGGAACCGATAAAGATATTAAAAACATCAAATTATGCGCATCTCTAGACCCATAAATCAAAGCTCAGTATTTTAAGCTACTGCAAAATTATAAGGACGTTTTTGCCTGGACTTATGCTGATTTAAAGACCTATGATACATCGTTAATATAGCACAAGATTACTCTGAAGCCAAATGCAAAACCGTATCAACATAATCTTAGAAGGATAAATCCAGCTCTTCTACCAACTGTAGAAAGAAGAATTAAGAAAATGCTAGATGCCCAGATCATCCTCCCTCTTAGATATTCTAATTGGGTTGCAAATCTTGTTCTAGTTAGAAAGAAAAATGGAGAAATAAGACTCTGTGTGGATTTTAGAAATCCTAACAAGGCATCATTAAAAGATAATTATCCTTTGCCCAAAATGGATCAATTACTTCAAATGGTTTCAGGAGCACAAAGGCTTTCTATGCTTGATGGTTTTTCAGGTTATAATGAGGTGAACGTTGATATAGCAGATAGAGAGAATACCACTTTTACTACACCCTGGGTTGCATTCATGTACGCTAGGATGCCATTTGGCTTGACCAATGCTAGAGAAACATTTTAGAGAGCTATGGACATTGCTTTCATGGGTCAGGTAAATAAATTTGTGGTTATTTATCTTGATGACATAACTATTTTTTTATAAATCTGATCAAAAACATTTAAAGCACTTGATGAAGGTTTTTGACAAGTGTAGAAAATCTGGAATATCATTGAACCCAAAGAAGTCCTTGTTTGTTGTCAAAGAAGAAAAACTATTGGGCCATATAATTTCAAAGTAGGGAGTAGTAATTTATCCCAAATGAGTATCTGCCATTGAAACATTTTCCTTACCCAAAAACAAGAAGTAGATTCAGGCTTTTCTAGGCAAGACTAATTTTTTAAGGCGATTTATTCCAAATTATGCAGAAATTGTAAAAGGCATAACTGACATGCTCTGAAAGGACCATGAAGTCAAATGGACTCCCTCTTCTAGCCATGCATTTTAACAAATAAAAAGGGCCATCTCTGAAGCTCCCACCTTAGCCAACCTCGATTATACTAAACCATTTAGTATTTTCTCTTTTGCCTCTGAAACAACCCTTGCTATTGTTTTATTATAGAAAAATGAAGATTCCCACAACCAACCCATAGCCTTTTTTAGAAGGGTTATGAGAGATGTTGAGCTAATATATGACATCATTGAGAAGCAAGCCTATGCCCTTATTCAAGCCCTGAAATCATTCAGAATGTATGTATTACACTCACCTATTACTGCTTATGTCCCAAATAGTGCTGTGAAAATTGTCTTAACCCAACCAAACACCGATGGAAAAAAGGTAGACGGATCACTCAAATTCTGGAATTTGATCTAACCATCAAGACTACCAAGCTAGTAAAAGGTCAAGGATTAGCTAAGCTTCTAGCTAAATCCAACTGCAAAGTACTTGGAATCAATTCTGTTTTAGAAATACAAGGGAAGAATACACAAGAACCTTATGTCCTTGTAGAAAGGGAGAATTCACATGAACTTTCCCTTCATCCTAGAGGGGAGAATCCATAAGAACCTTTACCTTCAGAGTAGATTAGTGCTATACACATTGATAAAAAATATTTGTTGTCAAACTGGTATAAAGATATTGTAAATTTCTTGATAAATTTTGAATGTCCAGCATCGTTCTCAAAAACCTAGTGTAAAACACTTAAGTTAAAATCAGTCAAGTACTACATTATTAATGAAAATTTATATTGGAAAGATCCACTCAACATTTTGTTATTATGTTTAATAGAATCTGAAACCAAAGGAATCATTGATCAGTTTCATACAAGATTTTATGGGGGACATTATGCTTGGAGAGCAATAGCGTACAAGATTCTGAGGGGAGGATTTTATTGGCCCACATTGTTTTTAAAAGTAGGGGCAAAGGTCAAAGGTTGTGTTCCTTGTCAAATGTTTGCTGGTAAACAAAAATTAGCAGCTCTTCCACTCATTCCATCAATAGTTTTAGCACCTTTTTCTCAACGAGGATTATATTTTATTGGAGAGATTCACCCCACTTCAAGTAATCAACATAGATGGATCCTTATTGCAACATATTACTTTACTAAATGGGTGGAAGCAATTTCAGTCAGAAATGCTACTGATGCAATAGTAATTAAGTTTATCGAGGAGAATATCTTGTCTAGATTTGGTTGCCCAACTCAAATTGTCACCAATAATGAAGCATATTTTTCTAGTGTTAAGTTGATTAACTTTCTCTAGAAATATTAGATTCTGTTACATCATTCACCTCCATATTATCCTCAAGGTAATGGCCTTGCAGAATCATCAAACAAAAGTCTGATAAAGGTAATAAAAAGGACTCTAGCTGATCATAAGAAGAGTTGGGATTCACATTTGATTTATGCAATATGGGCAAACAAAATTACTCCAAAGAGGTCAACTGGCAAATCTCCATTTTAGTTAGTCTATGGGAAAGATGAAATATTCCCTACCAATTTGGCCTTCCCTGTTTTAAAATTTCTGCAGGATGCAACGGATGAACTTGATGATTTTTCTAGAATAATAAAATAGATTATTGAACTTAACGAAAATAGAGATGAAGTTCAATACAAATTGAATAAATATCAGAATAAGATGGTGGTCTTGTTTGAAAGAAGAGCAAGGGAAAGGGATTCTAAAGAAGGTGATCTAGTTCTAAGATGGGATGCCAGGAGAGAAGAAAAAGGAAAGCATGGCAAATTCGACAATCTATAGTTTGGACCTTTAGCAATTGTTGAAGTGAAGGGTAACAACACTTTTGTGCTGCAGAATCTTGAGGGGATATATTCCACTTATCCTATAAATGGAAGGTCTCTGAAACATTACATTCAGTAATAAGAAGTTGAAATAGTTTTCATTGTAAATACTTCAGTTTTCTTTACCTTTCCCAGATGTCAGTGTGATATTTTTTACAACAAGGACTCCATAGCCCAAGGAGAATGCACGTGGATCTGTAGGTTCTCTACATTTTACAGAAGAAAGCAATCCACAGATGGAGCCAATTTTATAGCATTTTTTGGTTTTGATAAGATAGAATATTTGAAAAAATGTTAAGTTAGGATATGGACATAATAATAGTGAATAAAATGTTAGTAAAAGAAAATATCTTGATGATAATGTCCATATCAAAGAAAATGTTACCATAGATCCTCTAAAAAATAAGGCAAAAAGAAAATGTTAGGTTATAAAGAAAAGAAAACAAATAAACTCTGAAAGTGAGCAAGTCTAAATGCCGCTACTATTTTTTCTGCTAAATAATGGTTGTGTGTAGCTTGTCATAAATGCCACAACCCATGACAATCAAGTGTTTAATCTTGACTTCTTCATGTTTTAAATTTGATGTTATAGATAGAGAATAAAGATCTGGCCAAACTGTTTAATCTTGGTCGATAAGCAGTCAGGTAGAGAATAAGAAGGTGCTCATCAATTTAATTTGAGCCCTTGGAGGTTATAAGGTAGATTTAGATAGTTTTCTTTTGTAAATAAAAAGAAAGGAAAAGGGTTTGCTAGCTTAAATGCACCCATTAAGTGAAGAAAAAATGATAGGTTAAGCAAAGGGTAAGTAGAAGAAAGGTTGCAGAAGAAGGTTTACAAAGTCAATTAATTAACTTCCCTTTTCATTTCACCCCTTTACTTTACTAATTTCCCAGTACTTAATCCTTTAAGTCAAAAGGCTCAGAGCATTTCTTTGACTTCTGGAGGGACCGGACCCTCGCCTTAACGACTTAAGGACAACAAGTACCAGATTCCCCCTCATCAAAAATTCATCCCCATTCATCCTTATATTTACTACTTCCCCTTCCTACCTTCATACATTCATATTCATTCATTTCCATAAAAATCCCTTTTCCTAAGGTCAAAACCCTTTTTACCATGTAAAATTCCTCTTACATGCTATATTCCCTTTTACCCAAAAACCCACAAAAGTTGTTTAGCTAAGGTATATATATATTATATATATATATATATATATATATATATATAATATATATATATATATATATATATATATTATATATACTATGAAAAGAAAAAACTCATAAAAAGCATTATACTTAGTGTTATTTCCCTTTCCAATCATATTTCATATTAACATTAACTTAATGTAATAAACCCTTAGAAAGTTTTCTTCCCATATATATTAACTCCCTTTATAAAATAGCATGAAACCCTTTAGTTTTATTAAAAACTATATAAATATCGCATCACAAGCCCTTCAAACATACATACACTCTTCCCCATGTTGCGAAATCTGATTGCGATATGCAATGGAAAGCCCCGGACCCAACGCTATATATGTCATAACCTATTACCATTTTTCATCTGCCCCTCCATCGCAAGTCCGGCTAATAGCATAACCCTCCACCATTGCGATATACGATTGTGATGGGTCTGGACCCAACCCAAATATATATTACAGTTCACCACCATATTACGTCCACCTCTGTCGCAAGTCCCGCTAATAAGCATTCCCCTCCGCCATTGCAAAATGCGATGTGCGATAAGTCCGGACCCGACGTAGTATATATCATAAACTATCACCATTTCACATCCGCACTCATCGCAAGTCCCCTCCGATGTATACATCCTCCGCCTTTAAGATATCCGATATCCAATATCTGATGGACCCAGACCCGATGCCATTATCTGCCCATGTTTATATTATTTCAAGTTCGCCATTATGTGTTTTGCAAAGGTTTTCTTTGTAAAATCATTTTTACAATTTAAAACGAAGAATTAACTTAAGCCTCCATTTAACCATTAAACTCTGTAAACTCAATTTTAAACCATAATCAAGCCATTCCCACCATAATTAATCCCTCCGTACTTCTTCTTCGCTCTACCACTATTCACCTTCCCCAATAATAAAAAGTTAATTGTTTCTCCATTTAAATGTGAAAACACCATTTTGCTATGTTTTTCCTGTTTTATACAACGTAGCCTCCATAAGCCTCTGTGACCTATAAATCCATGGATTCACCCTCCGATATGCTCTGGACTCCTTCCAATAGCGTTTTGAGCTCTATAAAGCCATCGCCAACCTCATCTATCACCTTGTTTTTCTTAATAATTTCTGTGCTTTGCAGGAAAGACTGTTGTTAGAAGTTAACAAACAAAAATCTTGGATAATAGTTTCAAGACAAATATAAGCGATTTACTGTGAAAAACACGGTAAAAAACCAGAATGCGCAGTAAAGGTAGAAAGGAGCACAATAAAGGTCACTCGGCCAGGTCAAAGCATATTAAATAGAGTTTAAAGCAGTATTAGGTAAAAAGGTTAAACGAAGCAATCTACTAGCGTGAAGAATACAAACAAGTGATCAACCAAAAGGGCTAATTATCATACAAAAATCTAGCACAACCTGAATAAAGGGGACAACAAGAAGCAGTTCAAAAAGCTGCCCCTATCTTCTTGCCACAAAGATATTTTTTTCCTAAAAATCTTAATCATTTTTTAAGATATTTCTTAGTTTTATTATTGTATAAATAACTCTCTTCTTGAGATGTTATTGGTTCGAAGTTCATGGTTTATTTGCTCACTACTTGTTAAAGTCGTGACTGTTCATTCCATTTTGAACCTAGTTGCACCTTTGGAGGAAGCCATTTCTAGAAATTTGATGTACTTAGTTTTTTTGGAACCTTAATACAAAGCAGAGGATTTTGAATTTGGTTTTACACAGTTTGTGTTATCCTGTAAGTTTTTCCAGTTTTCAATCATCATGTTTTTCTTCATATGCTTATGACTTATAGAGATATCTAGGTAGGAACAATTAGAGTTTCAATTGATTCCTATAAGCTCCCGAAGTGATCATCTATTAAGAGATTAGATTAATGCAACTGTCTGTGTAGCTAATCCCCTCTAATCAATAAATCACCAACATCTTTTGTAAGCTTAAGTATATTGCCTTGAATCTTTTGAACGTAGTTCAAAAGGTTTTCAAACTTATGGTTGTTCTGTTTTGCAATATGGAAACTGTGATAATCATATTATTTTATGTCTTCTTCTCACCACTATTTTAATCTATATCACTGTGTAAATCTTTATAGCAGCCCTTTGCTGAGATATTAATATTATCCAAAGGACTAAGTATTTCAATTCTACATCTATCTTCATCCATTAGTCTTCCAAAAACTAAAACCCAAAAACCCCAAAACAATTATTTTAGATGCTCTGGCATTGGTAGTTGACCTACTACTATCTCAAAGGAACAATTGTATGAATGGTATGAATTACCTCTCTCTTACCCCATGCGCTCAACAATAATCCAATTAAAGAAAATTGACCTTGTTAGGATGCTTTATCTTGGGTTGGAAGGGATGCAATAGTAATTCCTTAGAGGGGTTAGAAGGGGAAGTAAAAAACCAACAAAATCTCTTTCTCATCATGTGCATAATGACACAAAATATTCATTCATACCATGTGAGCTTTCTAACTTAAGGTGTTAGTGCCTAAATCTACCTCAAGCTGAGAAAGGTAGGATCTAGGTTAACATCCATTTGGAGGCCTCCATCAAAAGCGAGCACCAGGTAGAATCATTTGGAGGCCTCCATCAAAAGCGAGCACCAGGTAGAATCATTTGGAGGCCTCCATCAAAAGCATAGGTAGAATCATTCGGAGGCCTCCATCAAAAGCGAGCGCCAGGTGGCGCGGTGCATAGGGCAGAAAATTCTGTGTTTTAGCCCAAAAAATTCAAAAATGCAAAAAGTGTCCCAAATTTTTTGAAATTTGGGCTGAGTCTTCTCCATCAAGAGCTATGTTGGGCCAAGGAAGCCTCAGCCAATATCTGAAGTCTATCTTGCTCCTTTCGCCTCCTCGATGCCCTTTTCAACTTTGATTTCAAGCTTCTGATTCTCACCTTGCAACTTTTATTCCTCGCCATGTAATGGTAGGCCATATGCTTCAACATTGCTTTCTCCTTGTTAGCCTTCTCTAGCAACCTTTCTAAGTGGATATTCACTCTCTCAAGCGACGATTCTCGATTGGCATTGATTTCTTCATCAAGTGACGTGAGCTTCACCTTCCTCCTTTGGTAGCTTGGTAGTTTTCTCATATGTTTTGCAATTCCATAATCGTTTGCTGATCTTCAAGCTTTTTGTTTCTTTTCTCCAGGTACTTTATTATCCATTTAGCTCTTTCTAAGTTGAGTTACAAAGCATTGATGTCCGCCTGTTTCTCCTAGATGACCTCATTAAGCTTTGAGCTTTGTGGGCACAAATCAGTGTCATCATCCTCAATGAGAATGAAATCAGTCTCTTGCTCACCTAAAGGCTGCTCATCATGCAATGGCCTCTTTCCCTTGCCCTGAACCTATTGTGCTGATGAAGGAAGCAAGACCCCTTCCACCCCGGGTGGAGATAATACTCACTTTGCTACTTCAAACAATCGTCTACTGCCCTATTGATAGGTGACAAACACCAGCTTACTAGCAGTCTGTGTCTCATAACCCTCCTGCTAATGTGAAGGTCCACCTGTCTCATGAAACGCCTCTGGAGGTCCTTAAGGAGCTATGAAGAAATCATCAGAAATGAAGTCCTCCCATGTGATGCCCTGCAAACCACACTGATGTATGACCACAATTTTATTGAGAGCAAAATGATAGATACTATTAAATTGCTACTAAGGAGTCTTTTGTTGTACTAGGGTGGTCATCTTCTCAATATTTCATCACATGAAGTAGGGGAGATTCATCATTCTAACCCTGGTAAAGTGCATCAATAGTCTGATATGATAGGCATATAGGCGAGAAAACCGACCTTCACAGTTGAAATATTTCAATATAAGTTTCATCAAAGGAGCATATGAATCTTTCAGGTACCGAAAGGGAAAAACTCTGCTAAGTTGTCTGAAATAACTGGGCTTGATGTATGGTTCATAATGTTCCCTATCAATTTGCTGTCTTTTACTCCATTGCTCGCCAATATTAGGAATACCGGTTGCTAGAGAAATAGACTCCGGTGTTAAAGTGAATGTTACACCAGCGAGAGTCGCTTGGCCATTATGTAGATTAAGCACAAACAACCAGGATAACTCATGATGATACTGGATTCTAGCAACCATCTCATAGTATTCATAACAGGATTGGTGTTGGAAGCATGTGATAGCAAGAGGGCAGGCCTGCAGCTCAGCAAGTGTAGTAGGTTCCTCTCGTATACGTTTTCCACCCTTATGAGGTCTCCTTGGTGTATGTATTTTGGTAGGAGAGTCACTATGTGTCTCTTCATCATGGTCATATGAAGGATCAGACTCCATGTTTTCTAGTGGGTGAGTTTTCTTGATGAGTAGTAGGAAATTTATGGTTTTTTTTAATTTTTTGCCACCATGGTTAAAAATATATGAGGGACTATGGGGGGAGAGAGTATGAGGGGTTTTGGGAATGTTAGGACAGGGTTTTGTTTGGGAAATAGGGGATTAGGGATTAATATGTAAGCTTAGGGACATCAATTAGGGTTTGGGGATTTGTAGTTAGGATTTGGAAAAATGGAAATTGGGGATAGGGGTGAATCAATATGGGAGTTAGGGAATGGGTGGATAAGATGGGAAAATGAATGGAGGAGTGAAAAAATGAGGGAGTGGTAGAATAAAATTGGCAGCAAAATGAAAAATACAAACCCTAGGCAATTTCTTTTGGGAAATAGCAAGGAATTAGGGTTTGAGTTTTTTCACACAACCACCATAAATTTTCAATAAAAAATCCTTCACTAGCAAGGAAAAGGGCTTGAATTACTTGCACACTAGAAGTTTTGAGTGATTTTGGCAATTTGAGGGAGTTTTTTAGGAAATCGAATTTGGCAGCTCTATGTGTCACGCCTCAAACCCAATGTGCCACGCCTCATGTGTGTGCCGCGCTAGTACAAATTTAATAGTGAAAAAGGTGACCCAGTGCGTCGCGCACATGTATTTGCCACACCTTTCACCTAATGAGCCGCACCCACAAACTTGCAAAGTTTTAGTTTAGTTTTGCTCCCTTTGCTCAACACGACCTTCGCTTGGCTCAATCTTTCTATTTTGAATGGAAATGAGCTTTTTGAATTGAGGAAAATGATTTATATACAAGACATTTTATTTTTTCCTTCATAAAACCCACTTTTATAATGTTTGCAATGTGACGTACTTTTTCAACTCTGTTTTTTGAACAGTTTACTTTATTTGTACTTTTGATGAACTGAATGACTTGATTTTTTGTTTGTCTTGTAGGGGATGGAGTAGTTGAAGCTTAGCAAGGTGACCAGGGTTTCCACTGATGTTTTTTTACATACAAAAGAATTGAAATTACATGAATTTATACAATAAAAACCTAAAACACTCTGTTTTTCCTCAAAACAGAGTTTTGAGGAAAAATACATTTCTGAGCAAAATGTATTGGTACTGGAATTTTATTCAACCTTATCATGTTCATGCTGACCGTTATTGGACTTTTTGGGGACCTTTTTGATGAAACACTAGACCTAATGAAACTGAAACCCTAGAAGAGACTCTTGCAAATTTAAAGACAAAAAGTGACTACAGAAGATCTAGAAAATGAAACTGGGCCAGCAAGTAAAGGACATGAGCGAAAATGTACAACAAGCCACTACCGTCAGATGATCCATGCTCCTAATGGAATGTAGCTAACTGAGCGGGACACCTAATATGCAATGCAACAAGAGAATTTGATCTCTGACAGAGGGATGAAGATACCGACACTAACATTGGCTCTAATGGGGATGGTAGCTCCTTGGAGGTGCCAAGAACTACAGATCTCTAAGAAAGCAAGCAATGCCTTTGTCCATTGGGCTATGGAGTCAATAACTTTGACAAATCAAAACCAAACTCTTGACTCAAATTCAGGATTGAAATGTGACTCAAAACTGACTGAATTTCAAGACTAAAATCGACTGAAAGACTTGACGCAAACAAACCAAACCAAAACTAAAATCAACCCTCAGTTTTATAACCTTCACCTCGGGCCCCAAACTGAATGAATGATGACAGTAAAAACTAACTCTGAAACTATCTTGACACTAAATAAAACAAAAAAATGACTCAAGACTTACTTAACTGAAACAAGTAATTACAAAGCTTTTAAATGGCAGCAGACCATTGAGATTTGAGGGCTTCAAATCATGATGAAAACCACCTAACTACTGATGAAATATGTACAACCATATGAAGTGGGCCTTCCAATGTAACCAATCCAGCAGATGGCTACATACTGAAATTCTGCTCTCACTTTTCCCAAGCAGGCAGAACGATGTACATGTAGGCAACTCACAATAAGAATTGAAACCAAGGCTTATGCTAACGAACCATGCAACATTCATCTTCTCTCGTTCTTGCAAAAGAATTCCGAAAGGATCTTGAAAATCTTGAAGCACTAGCTTGTCTTGAGATCCAGCAACAAAAATACAAGTACTCCCTTCATTCTGATCTGAAAGAACAACTGGTTGCTGAGTGATGGGAAGGTACAGAGAGGTATGAGCTTCTGCCATCTGAGTGTTAGCTATAAATTCCTTGACCATGAGAAATTCTAGCATATTGTCTCTCTCAAGCTCATATTCCTTAATTTCATGGACTAGGCCTTTCTTAAATAGAAAACATTCTTCAATATTATTAAACATGACAACCTTATCATATTCATGAAAGAAAATATTATCTGTTCACTGATCTATACATCTAATTTCAAAATTGTCATCATTTTCAAAAGAAGAAGAAGTTTCACCAACACTTTCTTGACCATGTGCGCACTGTAGACCTACATTAGCTTGGGATCTAACCTGGCCTTTTAGAAGTTGATCTATCTCATCTTCAAATAGAGGAGATAATATTTTTTGTTTTCTTTTGCTCAAACAATGATTATCGTCATGAAATAACATTTCAAAACATGAAAAACCTGAATGACAGTGCTCAGTTCCCTGATCTCCTAAAATTTGAAAACATTGTTGATCATATTCATATGACATGGCAATCAAATTATCATTTACCACTGAGTTATTGAAGGAAGATTTTTCACTTACTTAAACAAAGATCTCATCTTTTTTTTCATAAAATGACTAGATTACCTCCTCATGAAGGCTTTTTTCTAATGAAATGAGAACACTTGGGTCAACAATTCTGTCTTCTTCATTCCAGATGATCTTAATAGCAGAGCTCTCCTTCATGGGATTCAGAACAAGGTTGTCTTCATCATCACGATCTGAATCTAGATCTGAAATAGCCGACTTGACTTTATCACATTCTGAAATTGAAACTAGACTTTCTTGCATACTGTCTTCTTCTATGGACAGATTTGAAATAAAACCTTCTCTTTCATAATTTTCCATGGTAGTAAGATCTTGATCCAGCTGCAAATTTTCCTGCGCATCTTGATAAATATCCTCTTTATGCTGTTGAAATGGATTTTCATGCAGGGCTTCCATGATCTCATCATCCACGAAGTTATCATCTTCATAAATTCTCTCAAGATTTTCAATAAAACTATAAACATGTTTGTAACAGTTATGAACTAAATTTAATGATGGATAATATTCTTTATACCTTTCAAAGAACATGGCATGAAAATCCTTCAGACTGATCCGGATTTAAACAGGAACGCAACAAATTACAGAGATAACCATATACACAAAGATGCAGTGGAAATAATACTTCATTTCATTAATGAAAAATACTGAAACATGATTACAATCAGAAATGGAAATAAACTAGCTAGGGTGATGGTAGCTTATCTCTGAGAAGAGATGTGATGGCTACATGTCTCTGAACTGTGTTACAATGAGGCTCGAAGGCCTATTTATTGTTGAGAAACAATGAAAAACCCTTAACATTCCAAAACCTAACCCTAGGAGATGAAACGCCAAACTGTGGGCCCCGTTTGGGGGTAAGTTGGTACATCAACTTCCCGGGGTCGTAACTTTAGCATATGATCTCCGTTTGACGCGTACAATAGCTCATTAGAAAGATCTATTCGAGCACTATCATTGTTGGAACGGGCAACATCGGTCCATGTTCATGGACCCATGTTGCCCCTTCCCCAAAAAACGTCGTTTAGGGCCTCAAAACGGCTCCGGAAGTTCAGGACCCGAAAAACTGCTAAAAAATAGTAAGTTGTGCTACAATTAAGGAAACTAAAAATGCTGAGAAAGACAATGGTGGGGGTCCATGTGGACTTGGCAGGTGGCCACCAATTCCACCTGGATCATTCCTCCCCCCTTAGGAAGCAATGGTCCCCATTGCGTTGAGCTCCCCCATGAGATGAGGAAACTTCTGCTGAACCTGTTCCCTGGTGAACCACTTGCCCTGCTGAAGGAGTTGGCCTGCTTTGACAACTCGGTACAGTTGGATATTCTGTTGGCGGGGGTTCTTGATCTGTGTGTCCATGACCCGATCAGTTGCAGCTTGTTCCATGCAAGCTGGATTTAACTCTGTGGGTGTGAGTTGTTCTGCAATGTCGGACGTGTCTAGTAATGGCGGGAAGTATGGCCGAAGGCGGTCGACATTGAACACCGGGTGCAGGCCAAGGAATGGGGGAATGCTGAGCTCAAATGCATTGTCTCCCACAGCCTTGGTAATGGTGTAAGGGCCATATCGGAGTGGTATGAGTTTCCGATAGGCTCCAGTAAGGCGTTCCTTTTGCAAATGCAACCAGACTTTGTCGCCCACCTGAAACTTGTGTGGCACCCGATGTTGATCATGTCACTGCTTGTACTTGGCATTTGATTTCTCAAGAATGTCATGGACCTGCTGGCGAATATGTTGGATGCGCTCAATGAAGCTGGTGGCCTTATCTGTTTCGGACTGGACATGAGCAGAATCCACCTGAGTAGCTGCAAATGGCATGGCCACATCGATGGGACATAGTGGCTGGAATCCCAAGCCCACCTGAAAAAGGTTGTATCCAGTCGAGCTGTGGAGAGCCCGGTTGTAGCTATGCTGAACATAGGGGAGGCTCTCATCCCATGTGCGTGGATGCTTTGAGTTATACATGCGCAGAATGTGCACAATCATCCTATTGACAACCTCTGTTTGGCCATTAGTTTGAGGATGGAAGGCTGTGGACTTCGTGAGTTTGGTGTCCAGCATTGACCAGAGACTGGACCAAAATGTGCTGAGAAACCAACTGTCCCGATCTGAGATGATAGACTGTGGAATCCCAAAGTGCACCCACACTCGTTCAAAGAAGAGTTTAGTAGTGGCTTCTGCTGTGATATTCTTCTTGCAGACCATCATAATGGCCATCTTCGAGAACTTGTCGACGACCACAAAAACACAGTTGTTTCGATGCTTAGTGGAAGGAAGGTCTGATAGGTAATCCATGGAGATGGATTCCCAAGGTCGACTGGGGGTAGGGAACGAGGTATAGAGGCCGTGCTTCTTAATGGCCGGTTTGGCAATGGCACAGGCAGTACATGATCGGATGTACTTCCCAACATCCTGTCGAAGATTCGGCCAATAAAAATAGTTTTGCAGTACTGCCACTATTTTCTCGACCCC
>APFE031172930.1:88817-105263 GCA_000404065.3 Pinus taeda
GCAATCTAATAAAGATATACTTTGCAACAGTAATCAAAATATCATTATGAAAAGTTCAAAGATCAAACTAGAATGCAACAAAAAGAAAAATGGTTGTAACACAAGAACCAACCATGTTGTAATTCAAGTAAAACACTTTGCATAAATATAAAGTTATCAAATGATGTCATGCAAAGTTAAGCCAAAACTCAACGATCAAAAGAATTACTGTAATATATATTGCATGAGCATATGCAATAGTTTCAGTTGGGGATATGTTGGGTCTTGAAAATGTCATTCATTTTCATTACACTTTCACTATTATGTCCAAAATATCACCTCCATTTCACTACTATGTCACCACATTCATCCCACTTTCATTATCATTGGGCCACATTTATGTTTTTCCAAACTTTATTAATTCTAAGCTTTTTTAAGTGAATTTGTGGTTAAAAATTAGAAAATAATGTGCATATGCTTATACCTAACAAGTGGGTTGAGATTGTTGATATGTGTAGGTTAAAAAGAGGCTTCTAGAAGACCTTTATGTAGCACCCTAAGACCAAATTCGAATTTGAGTGGAGAGGATCATGGAATCATGAGGATATGTGTCACATCTCCTAATTGTATTGAAACTCTAAGAAGACATGTTTTTTGTTAGTTCCTATTTTGATTAGGACTCTAGAGGTAGAGGGAGAGATTCATGGACTCTCATTAATGAGATGACTTCTCATCTTTTTGTATAAATAGGAGATCTCTCTCCTTCATTTGTTAGCTTGGCTTTTTAGTTCTTTAGCTTAGAGTTTGTAGTTCTTCCTTGATGGCTTTGGAAAGCTTTGGAGAGCTTTGTTGTACTTTGTAATTTTGAAGAATCTGAATAAAGCTTTGATGTTCTCAACATGGAAGGAGATGTGAAGTAGATTCCATGGAGAATATTAGAATGTAAGGTAGAGTAGATTTTGCTTTGTAGTTTTGCTTTGATTTCATTCAAGTATGTCATTTTATTGCTTTCAAGTTTGATAGATTAGATTTTCCATTCATGCAATTTTAATTCATGCAAGTGTGTTCAACCTGTTGATTGTAAATTAGTTTTTACTTACATGTTGTTGTATTTACTTATTAGTTTTTGCTCGAGCTTTTTAATGTAGTTTTTGTATCAAGTGGTGATTTGAGACTTACTCCCTCTACTGAACTTTAGTTTTTAATTCCAGTTGTTATGCTTTCATTTTAGTGAGATTTGTTTACTGCTTTTAGAAAGCTTAGATATCAGTTCTTCATGCTATATGATGATATCTCTAGTGCCTTTAGCTTAACCCTGTTTTAGAAGTTAATTGGCAGACTATTAGATTATAGGTGAAATAATTGATTTCACTTTCATTAGTCTGCAAGTAGATAGTTTAGATATCAGTTCTTCATGCTATATGATGATATCTTTGGTGGCTTTAGCTTAACCCTGTTTTAGAAGTTGATTAGTGAGCTATTAGATTATAGGTGAAGTAATTGATTTTGCTTTCATTAGTCTGCAAGTAGATAGTTTAAATGTCTTTCTTTCATGCCATATGATGATATTCTAGAGTCTTTAGCTTAACCCCGTTTTAGAAGTTAATTGATGAAATATTGTGATTATGGGTGAAATCAGTGACTAGTTTCCAGCTTCTTTACTTTTGGTTTTAAGTGCAATAGTTTAGTAGATTTCAATTCTGTAATTAGATGGACAACAGAGATAGTAACCTAATTTTCAGTACTTCATTTTTAGCTTGATTTATGTAGCTGCATGTTTACAATTTTGTTCAGATTATGATTTTATAGATAGCATGTTTTGAGATCTTTGAAGTGCTAAGTTTGGAAATTATCATAAGAAGCATAAACCTTGTCTTCAACTCTACATCCATACTTGATCTTTAAAAGCATTCTTAAAACTTTAATCTAAAATTTCCATTGCATTAGAATACTTTAGGAGACCAACAAGAACAAAACCCCAAAACAACATAAATTATAAAACAATGAAGTAAGAAAAATGGTTAACTAAGCACATATGGTGCAACACACTTCATCAGTTTACGATACCTGAATTGATAATTTATGTAGAGAAATTTAAGACGTTAAATTGACTAGATAGTCCTTGACGTGCGAGGTGGCTTTGATAAGTGAAAAAGTAATCTTTTCTCGATTGGAAATTCATGAACTAAAAAATATCCTTCCAACAGATTTAACCATTTATGTATGGCATATGCATCTATCAGGCCTTCGAATATGGGAATATCGAAGTTAACTTGTACCTTAAAAGTAGCGATGCCTCCAAAGTGGCTTCTAGATGAAGATGCATCGCCTATGGGCAACCGTCGAAGAATCTGGGAAAATTTATCCATCATCGAGTCCCTCTGTTGCTCGAGGGCTTCCTCGAGCAATATTTTGAGAGGATCTCCTATCCCCTCATATTTCTTTTCTTATGCCATGGGAGGTCGTCGGATTTTTTGAGGCTGATCTTGTAATGGTTCAACCAGATCAAACCCTAACTCCTCATACCCTAACCTCATTGGGGACATGCAAAGAAAAACAGAGAAAGAGGAGACCGCCCTGATACCACTAATCCTAACTTAGACATGAACGTAACAAATTATATATATATCATAAATACATAGATGCAACAAAAAAAACTTCATTTCATTAATAGAAAAATAATGAACTATGCTTACAAACATAATGGAAATAAGATAGCTAGGGCCATGGTAGCTTATCTCTGAGAAGAGATGTGGCAACTACATGCCTTTGAATTGTGTTACAATGAGGCTCGAGGGCCTATTTATTATTGGAAAACATGAGAAAAACCTAAACAACCAAAACCCTAACCCCGATATATGTAACATCAAGAGTTTGTGGGTCCCATTGGGGTTAGTTGGGTAGCCAACTTCCTAGGGTCATAACTTGGTCATATTAAATCCATTTGGCACGTATGATACTTTATTGGAAAGGTATCATTGAGTACTATAGGTTTCGCCAAATTCCCGTACCTATGACTAAGAGCTTGTCGCGGACCCCTAAAAAACACCATTTAGGGGGTTAAAACTGCTTTGGAAGTTTAGGACCCAAAAAACTTCTAAAAATAGTAAATGCTGAAATAAATAAGGAAATAGATGGAGTTGACTGGGGGGTCTTGGTGGAATAGGTAGGTGGCAACCAATATCCACCTGGATCAATTGTTCTCTTATTATGATGTCAAACACATTTTCAATCAAGAGGATATATTATTCATCCTCTTGTCAAGATGATTGGCCTATCAACAACAATGAACATACATCAAGTAGAATCATCCTAGTTCCTTCATGTAATTGTAACATAATGGAATAATCACATGTCATGACATCAACATAAAACAAACTACCCAATCATGGATATTCAAAATATTTCTTCATAGCAATACTAGAGAGTGCCAATGCTTTCAACTGTTTGTCAAGATATGTGATCCCAAATGTTACGATGATTCCATTATTAAACTTACAATAGGATACTTAGATTATTTTGGAATAATTCTTCAATATTATACTTCCTAAGCACATCTGACACAATTTGTCTCATTGTCTGAGGTACATTCTAGAAAAACTGAGAGTTTCTATTAATTGAGATATTTGTTTCATGGTTTCTTTCAAAAAAATTTAGAGGACTTGAAGACCGTCTCAATCTACTATAAGACATTTATCTTCGCACTAAAATAGGTGAATCATTGACACTAAACTCTTTGTACTTTTATTTGGATCATGTTTAGAGACCCTTTCTGCCTTTTTTGAAGGTGAAAATTAAGGTCCAGTGTCCTATTGAATTTAACAACACGCACACAGAGAAAAGGCTAGTTGCAGTGTTGATTTGAAGGTTAATGATTATGTAGGTTCCTTTCACCTTAAATAGTTAGATGATATGAACATCATGATGCTTTTCTTTTCCCTCCAAAATATTTTGAGTCTAATTGGTTTTCATCTTGTCTAAGTATTTCCATACTATCTAAGTTCATTTTACAATTATAGTTTGCGGTCATAGTCAAACGGTAAATAAAAACATTCATAGTGTTTAGACCTAGGTTCAAAGTCCCCAAAGGCATGTTACCATGTTAATATGGCCAATTTGATCATTAACTGATTCTAAGAAAGCAAGTCCCATAAACCATGCAACCATGTTAATATTTCCAATTCAATCCTCAATTTGATTCTACGAAAATAGGTCCCTATGAACCAAATCATGGTTGATGGAGGGAACATTCATAAGTTAGCCTTGAGAAGCCCTGGTTGGTTCTTTTGGCTTGAGTCCCATAGTCATGCTTGGAATATAGCACGGGGGGTGATTGGCTGAAGAGAGATTTGGCTCATTCCATCTAAAGTCGGGTGGAACATGGTAGTCGCAAACCGGGTTGGATTTTGCATTCATTAATAAGGGTTCCTTTCCTTACTATTTTTTGTGTAAAAGTACTAGATTATATGTGGAATTTATGGATTTTTTATCTTCATTATTTCTGTTGTTTATATGTTGGTTATGAATATGTTTTATGACAGTGAAAATATGTGGTTCTCATCATGTTTTGATTTGTAAATGATTGAACAATGAATCTATTACTTAATAGATGATAATGCAGCTAATGTGATAATACATCAATGCTTCTTAGAAAACCTTGGATAAGTATAAGACTCCTATGCTAAGATTTGTTATTACGACCTTTAGAATGCATATTTGTGACATTTTTAATGAAATTCATGTCATGGCTAGTAGGGGACTAGCCAAGTCTTTGTTTAAGAATTTGCATTAACATCGTTGTCTCTGTGTTTCTTTTCATTTCTGTAAATTCCATTAAGTTATGGGCAGTGATTGGGTCCTAGCCCTGGAATTTAGCCTTGAATCTCACAGTCTTTGGCATAACACTAGCAAAAAAAGGATACAACCACACTTAGGTAGGATCATTGGAGAAAATGGGGCTCTAGGACCTTAACTTGTTGTGTTTCCATGGGTGTTTTTCTCCTAGAAAGGTGGGGTAGCTCATGGCAGTTCTGTAGGATGTGTGGATGGTCAATTTGGTTATGTTTTGTCTATTCCACTTTCTTAAGGTGATCTAGGAAGTTGAATCTTATCATAGTAGCCTCTCATCACATGTTTACCCTGGTTGGCTGGTTACTTGGGTAGATGTGGGAGGATGGTGTTACAAGTACTCTATTCTTTTTTTGTTATCAATATTAATTACTTGAATGCGGATTCCTTTTTGCACTTATTTCAAAATTTAATTAGATCAAAATACATTGCTTTCTATGTGATTGCAAGCTAATGGGCCTTATCTAAGGAAGAACCATTGTTCTAATTGTGTTTATTTTGCATACACAAACATATTATTTACAAAGCCTTTTTTTGGCCTTATTTAGCTTAGGGACCATTCAAGTCCCCCTTAGATTAGCTTTGGCATTATTGTTGTTTTCCTCTTTCCTTAATGTAGTATGTTGGAACATATATCGGCTCTTGATATCTACATATTTAGATCTTAGGCAACATTGTAGTTGTTCCTTGTACAACTTTTGATTCCAAATTTCAACATGCACCTATTTCAAATAGTGAGAGGAATGCAGGTTATTACACCCATGAAATTCTGTCAATGACTATGTTGAATCTCTGCCAAAATGGAAATTGAAGCCAACATGTGAAATACAACACAAGCATCAACATAATACTTTTCTATTTAAGCATGTATTATGCCAGATCACAGACATGAGTAAGGTTTTATATATTGTCTTCTGATCTTTGAACAACCCCAAAACAATGATGTGTGGTCCAAGCCAAAATCTGCCATGATAAACAATGACACATAGTCATCCAAGTTACTACTTATTTAATCATTCCTTATGCATAAATGCCCCTTTTAGTAAAACCAATCATTTTCTAGGTCATTGTTGTAGAGATCAGTGTGTGTTGAAAATGCATAGGGTGGGTATATAAGGTTTGTTCTACTCGACTCGATTAGAAAAGCATGCTCTGAAACTAGGGCTTCTTAAAGAATGTCCAAGATATTCTAAACATGTCATTGTAAATTATCAATGTTGTGAAACCTTGAAACTGTGAATTTTGTGAGCATTTTGTGATTTTCATAAAAGAGGCATTAGGAGACATGGGAAATGACCCTTTTTCCATATAACATTGATTGAATTCTACTAGCATTGGGTTTAAATTTAAGCCAACCTCATGAATGATATTAATAGTAGTGGTAGCACTGCATTAGGAACTAAAGATACATTTTGGGAGGTCTTCTTATCTCACTTTCCAAAGCTTATGGATACCCCTAAGTGCAATTGTATGGAGTCTATGACAAAATGAGATGGTGTGGGTTTGGATGGATCTTCTGAAATAGTTGGAAATATTGTGGAAGAGGATGGTGAAAATCTCATGGATAACATTCAAGACAGAGAAGAAGGTGACCACTTGTTACCTAGGTCAGACAGTGTGGATGTCATACAAGTTAATCAAGATGTAGAGAGCATCATCTCATCTCCACAAAGAACAAGAAATGTTGACAAAAAACACCTCGGTAGACGCAAGAATAGGGCTAGACTTATCTCAAGTATGCTGGGACAAGTAGTTATGGGTGAGGAAGCAACTGTGGCTACTAGATTGAAAGTTTTTCAACCAGGACTAGCTGAAAAAATAAAATTCAAGGAAGTTTTGAAGTGTTGGGGAGGGCTTCAAGAATAATTGGAATGCAAGTTAGCATATGCTTATAATGTTGATTCTCATTGGTTTTTTTGCAAATATTATGGATATTTTAGTGCACCAAGTAATTGAATTAGAATATGTATGATTGAATGTCCTGACTTCTTTCCAAGTAGGATTTGAACATTGTCAACATTTATTGTGTTGAAGTATCTATGTAGTATGTTTGTCAAGGTATCTATGTAGTATGTTTTCAAATATAATGTTAATATTTATTGTTCTTTGTTATTTTGTCTGTAATTGGGTATGTATGTAATATTCCTAAGTAGCTATGGCTAATTGGAATATTCGATTTTGCTCAATTTTGCCTTCTATATTTATTTGTAAATAAAATGGTGAGGAAAAGGGGACATAACTCACTTTTAGAATAAAAGTCACTTCCTAATAGCACAACGTTGTGACTTAAAGGGGAGCCAAGGGGGCCAAAGGACCACACAGATATGGTGCCCACGCAGACACTTGGAGGGATTGCGCAGATGGGAAAATGAACACGTGGAAAGAGGAGATTATGTTGGAGGAGGTGAGCCTTGGGATTGAGAGAAGCCAATGCTATAAAGGAGAGAGAAGCTTCCTCACTTTGGCATTCAGTTATGAGCATTGAGCTAGTCACTCCGACTTGGAGCACGCTGGCTGTTTAGCCTGTCTGCAGCACTGTTTAGTGCACTAAGTGCCTTTGTTTGGAGATCTCACCCTTAGCCCTGGGGGACTTCGAGTGCATACTCAAGCAAGGTAGTTTCAGCAATCTTTTGCAGTATTTTTGATCTTTGGCATTGAGGTGGAGCTGAGCATTGGAGGACTGCACAGTTTTGAGAGAGAGGGACACAATTCTTTTGGGGGTAGTTTTGAATTAGGGGTTTGTGGAGGAGTTGAGCTATGAGATTGAGCAAGAGATCAACTCTTGCATATTGGAGGAGTTTGGCAAAGTTTCAGGTAGTATTTTGGAGGATTTTACTTAGTGGCAGTGTAGAGCCTTGAGGGATTGCATGATTCCCCCAAGGGGGCAATTTTTGGGGTTCGGCCATTTCAGAAAAGCTTTCTGGGTTTTTCTAGGCTTTCTGAGTAGAGGTTGATTCCAGAGTTTCAGCATTTTCTGAGGAGGGGAACAACCCCAAATCCTCATTTGATTTCCAGTAGTAGCAGCAGCACGGTAGTTCTCCAGTAGCATCCATGCAGAGGCATTCCTTTGCTATTCTGAGTGTATTTCTTCACTTGCCTAGTGAAAGTCGAGGTGCTATCTTTCTGATCACCTCCTGTACTCATTCCATTACTCAATATAATAAAATGGCTTAGCATTTCTCTCTTCATTTCTCAAGTATCTGCTTATATTTCATGTTTACATTATTATATGTTACACCACTATTATTTTTAGCATTTTGAGCTTCCCGGTTATTATATCATCTATGTATTTGGTTGGAGTTTACTAGGGCTTTTTGGGAATATCTCTGAAACGAGATATTACAGTGGTATCAGAGCATAGATCTGGCTCAGCCTGTGGAGCTAGCAATCTATGACACCAGGGGAAAAACCCTATATCTGTTATAGAGGTAGGAGATACAGAGACACTGGGCGTAGGTTAGAGAACACGTACAGAGAGGGATACTATGTTCCAGTGTTGGACGTAGAACAGGAGGAGCCTGTGGTGGATGCAAAACAGAAGGAGCCTATAGTGGACACAGAGCAGGAGGTTTCGATGGTAGAGAGGATGGGAAGAGATTTGCGGACATGCTCCTCAAATTAGTGTAGGATCTGTCGAGGCAGATTGAGGTGATGGGGCAGAGATTCACAGTAGTGGAGGCTAGACAGCATGAGAACCCACAAGTTTTCCACGTTGGTGAGGGATCAGGTACATCTCACTAATTTTCTATAGCAGGGTGCCACTCAGCATGATATTACTCCACAGATGACCTCACATGCTCCTACACGCTCTACCATGCCCACTTTCCTGGGAGTGGACACAGGGGCTGGAGCCCAGTAAGAGGCATAGCCAGTCATATGGGTGATTATTTTGAAGAGTACCAGGCCTATGGGAAGGAGTTCAGGGATGCTCTTTCATTCAGAGATTTTGTTTAGCTCCAGCGGGATAGTAGACCCCACGACCATCACAGATGACACCGACATTATCATGATGGAGACACCCACCACATAGCTAGTAGATTCCACTTGCCTATGTTTGATGGTTCATCAAACAGTTCGGCAAGGCCTTGGGTGGAGAAGCTGGATATCTATTTCTAGCTTAACTAGATGTCGGAGGCAGAGGCCATTAAGGTGGTAACATTACATTTGGATGGTGTGGCCCATGATTGGTGGTTCCATGGGATGGTTACACTTGAGAATTCCACAGTGACGATGTATGCCGAGTTCACTAGGAGAATGATGGAGAGGTTTGACCGGAGGGACCCGGAACAACACTTTGTTGAGTTGATGAGGCTCAAATAGATAGGGAGCCCAGAGACCTACATTGCAGACTTTTTGAGGGTTTTAGTGATGGTGCCAGATCTATCCACGGCGCGGAGGATCTACATGTATGTTGAGGGGTTAGCAGAGGCACTTTGAGGTCTATTCAGATCCGCTAGACCAACCACACTTCATGATGCTATTAGCAGGACTCAAGACTTACAGGATGTCTTACCTAGGACCCAGACACCTTACCCCTAGCGACAGGATTTTCATCTTAAGGGGAAGGATGTGAGGATTCTGCCTTCGAAGGGAAATCTAGGATGGGTACAGATTGACGATGATGCTAGGAGGGAGTTGAAGAAGAAGCGGTTGTGCTTGACCTGTCAGGAGCCGTGGGAACTAGGACATAGATGTACTGCTGGCAATGCAAATTTTGATTGAGGTATTCTCTGAGAGCAGCAAGGAAGAGGATGAGGAGGATAATGTGGAGGTAGGAGATATTCATGTCATGCAGGGTCCCTTGCTGCCTCCACCAGCAAACAGGTGGCGTAGCTTTTGCACCTACCGAAGGAGCCCTTGTAGCATTGTGAGGAGTTCCCAAGTATTTGACGTTGCGCGTACAGGGGACAGTGCATGGCTAGCAGGTATTAGTTTTGGTCAACAGTGGGGCAACCCACAACTTCATTGATGCACAGATGGTTGAGTGGAGAGGTATACCGATAGAGAGCTTCGATGGGTTTTCATTTTTGGTCCCAGGGGATCAGACCATGATGTGTGCTCATTATGTCCCAGAGTTATTAGTGACAATGGGCACTTACACACTGACTGACCACTTTTTCGTGGGCAACATTCCAGACACAAAAGTAGTACTGGGTGTTCAATGGCTTATCACTCTTGGGAAGGCCCTAGAGATGGAGTGGGGTGATGAGAAGATAGGGAGGCATGAGAAGATACGGGGACATCACACATATCCACCTCAGACTGTTTCAGCTCATCGGATGGAGGCAGTCTTCTGGAAGGGAGACATATAGTGGGTAGTGGAGCTTCGTACATCAAAGGCAAGGACTACAGGGCAGATAGTGCACCCGGAGATACAGTCCATCCTTGACCGGTATGCCGCAGTATTTGGGGAGATTCTGCTGGGACAGCCACTGGACCGGGGGTTTGAGCACACCATTGAGCTTGAGCAGGGCATACAGGTAGTGATTACTACCCCCTATAGGCATCCCAAGGCATATCAGGATGAGATTGAGTGGGCTATTCAAGAGTTGCTAGCTATTGGGCACATTCGGCTGAGCACGAGTCCTTTTGCTTCTTCCATGGTGTTGGTGAAGAAGAAGGATGACACATTGAGAATGTGCATTAATTATAGGACCCTGAATAAGAAGACACTGATGAATAGGTACCCCATACCTAGGATTGATGAGTATATGGATGAGTTGAGAGGAGCATGGTTCTTCTCGAAGATTGATTTGAGATCTGGGTACCATCATATTCGCGTGAGGGAACTGGACATTCCCAAGACCACCTTGAGGTGTCACTATGGGCACTTTGAGTTTTTGGTGATGCCCTTTGGGCTAACCAATGCCCTAACTACATTCCAATCTTGCATGAATCACATCTTCCACAGTCACTTAAGGAATTTTGTGTTGGTGTTCTTTGATGATATCCTCATTTATAGCAAGACTTGGGAGGAGCATCTCCAGCAAATTGAGACAGTATTATGCATCTTGGAGGAGAAACAGTTCTATGCCAAGCTCTCCAAGTGTGAGTTTGGGTTGATGGAGATGTTATACTTGGGACACATCATATGGGTGGATGGAGTGAGGGTCCACGAGGAGAAGAACAGGGCCATCAAGATTGGCTAGAGCCGAGAAACGTGACAAAACTTCGAGGATTCATTGGCATTTGTACTTACTACCAGAAGTTTGTTAAGGGTTTCTCATAGCTTGTTGCACCCCTGACAGATTTGACGAGGAAGGGGGCATTCCGTTGGTTGGATATAGTGCAGCGAGCCTCTAATAAGCTCAAGGAGGTTATAAGTAGCTACCCAGTGCTTGCATTGCTAGATTTTATGCAGCCATTTGTTTTGGAGTGTGATGCGTCGGGAGATGGGATCGACGCAGTGTTGATGTAGGGAGGTCACCCTATAGCCTTTGAAAGCTGGAAGCTCCTTCCAAAGAGAGGTTGTATTCTATATATGACAAGGAGATGCTGGCCATCATGCATGCATTGGCCAAGTACTGGCAGTATTTGGCGGGTAACAGGTTCAGGGTGAGGACTAATCACAACAACCTCAAGTTCTTTTTGGAGCAGAAGCAGCTATAGGAGAGGCAGCAGAAGTGGATCAGTAAGATCCAAGCTTATGAATTTGACATTGAGTATGTTAAGGGTAAGAACAAGGTAGTAGCAGATGACCTTTCACGTAGACCAACCACATTGTCTCTTATGAGCTTGGATGCAGACTGGAGGGCTCGAATCCTAGTAGAGTATTCCAAGGATAGATTTGCATGTGAGGTTCTGGATGGGCAGGTGGTGGATGACAGGTACAGGGTGGTCAATGAGATAATCTACTACAGGGACCAGATCTTCTTGACTGAGGGATCTCAGCTTAAGAAGAAGATACTTTAGGCGTCACATGATTCACCATTGGCAGATCATCAGGGGTTTACCAAAACCTAAAGGGTCATTAGAGAGAGGTTCTCCTGGAAGGGCCTCAAGGAGGACGTACTCCAGCATGTCCAGGAGTGCGATGTTTTCTAGAGGAACAAGGGGGGATGAACCATCCCGTAGGATTATTGTAGCCTCTTCCCATTCCAGAGGGGAAATGGGAGTGTATTTCAATGGACTTCATCATAGGTTTTCCCATGGTATAGGGAAAGGATTGCATCTATCTCGTAGTTGATTAGCTGACAAAGTATTCACACTTTTTCGCCATATCCACACACTACATAGCAGCATAAGTGGCCAAGCTATTCTTCAGAGAGATTTTCCGATTACATGGTCTTCCCAAGACCATCACCAGTGATAGGGACAGCCGTTTCATGGGTGGATTTTGGCATGAGCTTTTCCGGTTGGTGGGGATGGAGTTGACACCAAGAACCAGTTATCACCCACAGACGGATGGGAAAATAGAGATAGTTAACAAGTGGTTGGAGGGCTACTTGCGTAACTATATCAGTGGGAAACAACGAGCATGACTGAAGTCGCTGCATCTGGGGGAGTACTACTACAACACTACATATCACATGTCCATTGTTATGTCACCATTCTATCCTTTGTATGGATATCATCCCTTATCTTTTGCTGATGTGATGTTTGGTGTTAGCAAGTCTCTGAGTGCCAAGATTTGGATCCAAGAGAGTCAGGATATTCTTCGAGCTCTCAAGGATAATATGGCTACAACACAAAACCAGCAGAAGTTGTATGCCGACAATGGCAGGGTGGAGAGACAGTTCGAGCTAAGGGACTTGGTCTACCTACGATTACAGCCATACCGATAGTCGTCACTGAAGCAGAAGGGGGCTTAGAAGCTCAAGCCCTGCTTTTATGGGCCATATAGGGTGATACGCAGGATTGGACATGTTGCATATGAGTTGGAGCTACCCCAAGGTAACAAGATTCATAACATCTTTCATGTATCATGCCTGAAAAAGGCATTGGGGCAACATGTGATAGTGACAGATGAGCTACCACCCACGGATGATGAGGGGATTTTGGTGTTGTAGCCAAAGGCTATTATTGATACTAGGGAGAGGAAGCTGCGGAGCAGGACGATCCGGGAATTCTTGGTGAGGTGGAAGAATTTACTGGATGAGGATGCCACTTGGGAAAGTGAGAAAAATTTGCAGCATCCATCACTTCAGTTGCTTGAGGACAACCAACATTTTTCTGGCGGAGACTGTAATATTCCTAATTAGCTATGGCTAATTGGAATATTCGATTTTGCTCAATTTTGCCTTCTATAGTTATTTGTAAATAAAAAGGTGAGGACAAGGGGACATAACTCACTTTTAGAATAAAAGTCACTTCCTAGTAGCACAATGTTGTGACTGAAAGGGGAGCCAAGGGGGTCAAATGACCACGCAGAGATGGGGCCCACGCAGACACTTAGAGGGACTGCATAGATGGGAAAAGGAACATGTGGCAAGAGGAGATTATGTTGGAGGAGGTAAGCCTTGGGATTGAGAGAGGCCAATGCTATAAAGGAGAGAGGAGCCTCTTCATTTTGGCATTTAGTTATGAGCATTTGATCTAGTCACTTCGACTTGGAGCACACTGGCTGTTTAGCCTATCTGCACACTGCTTAGTGCATTGAGTGTCTCCATTCGGAGATCTCAAACTTAGCCCCGGGGGACTTCAAGTGCCTACTCGGGCAAGGTAGTTTCAGAAGTCTTTTACAGTATTTTTGATCTTTGGCATTGAGATGGAGCTGAGCATTGGAGGATTGCACAGTCTTGAAAGAGAGGGACGCAGTTCTTCTGGGGGAAGTTCCAAATTAGGGGTTTGTGGAGGAGTTGAGCTGTGAGATTGAGCAAGAGATCAGATCTTGCATATTGGACGAGTTTAGTAGAGTTTCAGGTAGTATTTTGGAGGATTTTACTAAGTGGCAGCATAGAGCCTTGAGGGATTGCGTGATTCCCCTAAGGGGGCGATTTTCGGGGGTCGACCATTTCAAAAACGCTTTCTAAGTTTTTCTGGGTTTCTTGAGTAGAGGCTAATTCCAGAGTTTCAGAATTTTCTAAGGAGGGGAACAACCCCAAATCCTAATTTTATTTCCAGCAGTAGCAACACCACGTGAGTTCTCCAGCAGCATCCACGCAGAGGCCATTCTTTTGCTATTCTAAGTGTATTTCTTCACTTGCCTCGTGCAAGTCGAGGTGCTATCTTTCTGATCACCTACTGTACTCATTCCATTACTCAGTATAATAAAATGGCTTAGCATTTCTCTCTTCATTGCTCGAGTATCTACTTATATTTCATGTTTACATTATTATATGTTGCACCATTGTTATTTTTATCATTTGAGCTTCCCGGTTATTATATCATTTGTGCATATTTGGTTGGAGTTTATTGGGGTTTTTGGGGAATATCTTTGAAATGGGATATTACAATGTACCTATTTGCAAGAGTTTGAGAGATTCATGTTAAAGATCCTAGAATATTTTCGTAAAATATCTTGTTTGTGACTATCTCACATGAATGGAACATTAGCATTGACAAATGTAATTAAGTTTACTGGTTACTTGTGTCATGTTTGGTTAAGAACATCATAAACTATTTTGTAATGAGTTATTTTCAACATTGGCTTGTCATTTTATAGAAGATACATTATTAGTTTGCAAGGCATATGATGTATCAAAAGGTGGAATATATAGCTAATTAAAATATTTGAATGTCATTTTATAGATGATAAATTGTCATTTTGCAAGTCATGATATATCAAGAGATGAAACATGCTTATGTGTTCCATATATTAATCCAGACATAGTTTTCGTACTATCATTGTGATGCTAGTACTAGTGATAAGAAATGCTTGTCTTGTATGAGATATGTGTTCCTTGATCTCCATAGTATCCATGGTTGTCACCGAAAGAAATTGTTTACATTGTATGAGATTTCAATGATATTGAATCATTCCAACATTTAAATATGTAAAATATTTATTGGCATTCCAATGAAATTGAAACATTCCAAAATTTAAATATGTAAATGATTTATTTGCATGTTTACATCTATGATCTATTTCTCCATGACTATAAACTTGTTCAGACTATAGGCATGTGTGGATCTGGGATGTTGGTTTCATTCTAAAGTTTGCAATTGCTCAACGTCATGGTGTATTTTTCTTTGGGAATATTTGAATGAAGCTAGTTCTCACCAATAACTTCCATGACATTGTGTGCATGCTTATTTGGTTGGTTTCATTTCAAAGCCTTAATTTACTCATTAATAAAATTTTGATTTTGAGATTTCCTACATTTTTCCATTGAGAATGATACTTCTATTGATTAAAAATGTTTCCTAAGCACACCATAAAAATATCCCCCTTCCTCTTTGATAGAGACAAAGATAATCACAAACTAATTAATGCCACGGGGGAAGACTAGTATTTAATATTCTAAATCACCAGTCTACTAGGTCAAAAAAAAAATTTCCTTTGTTGGTAGGTAGTAGTCTTGAAGTAGACATAATTCAAATGATTTATGGGAGTCTCACATCTCTCCAAATTTGGGGTCTCTGCACCAACATCGCACCCTATCGTAGTATCTTTTACAATATTCACCCTTGAATGACTTTTCTTCCATATTTGCTCTCAAGTTGGGAGAAACTAGCTATTCTATTTATTCCTCGATATTGAGGTTGGGGAACTTCTCTGCTAGAGCCTGGAAGTGAAATTATATAACCCCTAGTGCTTTGGAAATTCTTTTTCTATGGATAGATATGAAGAATACATAAGTGAATTATTGCTTTTCGAAACTAAGGGTTGTTAGAAGTGAAATTATATAACCCCTAGTGCTTTGGACATTCTTTTTCTATGGATAGATGTGAAGAATACATCAGTGAATTATTGCTTTTCGAAACTAAGGGTTGATATCTAACAGTGTGAGTCCCCATAAAGATCAAATTATGGTCATGCTTCCAGATGTAAGAGAGGATCTCCACTCTCAACAGTTGTCACATAATGTGAAATGGTCATACACCAAGGTGTGGTAACTCCTAGAAGTTTGACAAGCAACCGAAGTGGGCGTCTAGGAGGGTTTTAACTAGAGCATTGATTCTAATCCTTGCAAACTGCTAAGTTTAGAAAAGAAAAGATTTAGATACAAATATTCCTTATGACACATTATATAATGTGGGACAAATTGTATCTGTTAGAGATATCTTGATGTAAAATGGAATAGGATAATAAGGCCTTTTTGTGATCCATGGTTTTTTTCCACAAATAGTTAAAATACGATAACCATCTTGAATAGGAACCACACATCCCAAAATTTTGTACATTTTTCCAATTATCTAAGGACCCTTAGAGTACTATAAAGGTGAGTGGCACAAGCAGAGGACAAGTGCGGAGAATGTTTATATCCAATCTCACCAACTGCCCTCATAACTCCTCATTGCTATCATAGCAAGTGTATAATGAGGTAATAGGTTAGAAACCTTCTAATGTAGTTTTAAGATTAAAATTCTTCTCAATTTTTTCTAATTGAAGGAACTCGTACATATGGTAATGAAATACATTGATTAAAATGCCCTTTTATATACTTTGTTGGTCTCATACCAAGGATCCCTAATGAAACATTATTATTGAGATAAAAAAAAAAAAAAAAAAAAAAA
>APFE031172938.1:17053-29859 GCA_000404065.3 Pinus taeda
CAAGTACTTTCCTAACATGCATGACATGATCTTCTCTAGACTTGCTGAAAATTAAGATGTCATCTAAGTAGATAATAACGAAATCATCAAGAAAAGGATGCAAGACATCATCCATTACCCGCATGAAAGTTGCAGGTGCGTTGCACAAGCCAAACGGAATCACAAGCCATTCAAAGAGTCCTTGTTTGGTTTTAAACACTGTCTTCCAAATGTCACTTTCTTCAATTCTTACTTGATGATATCCACTGCGCAAGTCTAACTTAGTGAAATATCGAGCATCTTTCAGCTGGTCTAGCAAATCATCTATCCTTGGGAGTGGGTAATGATTCTTTACCGTTATCTTGTTCAAGGCCCTGAAATCAACACACATACACCAAGTGCCATATTTCTTTGGAATCAGTACAATCGGTGACCCACATGGCGAAGTACTTGGACTTATGAAACCCTTGTCCAACAAGTCCTTGATTTGCTTCTTTATTTCAGCATTCTCCATAATATACATGCGGTACATGCCTATGTTTGGAAGAGGGCAATATGGATGCAAATGGATTTCATTCTTAATCTCCCTCTTAGGAGGCAAACTTGTTGGCTCCTGAAATATCTCATGATATACATCAACTACATCATACATATATGATTTCAATTTTGGATCACAATTGTCAAATGACTCATGATTCACATCAACCTTGGGCTTAATCATAAGAAGAACAAAATTCTTACTTGAATTGACCAGCCTTTTTACCTGTCCTGCATTCACCATCGCTATATTTGTCTTCTTGCGATGAGCTCTAACAATGAACTCCTTGCCATCTTTGAAAAGATGATATTTGTTTTCATGGCGATGGAAGATAGCTTTCCTGTCAAACAAGTAAGGACTTCCCAAAACAATTCCTGCTATATCAAAAGGTACCACATCAAGTTCAACTGTATCAATAAAATGTGCAATAATTGCAAAGCGCAATGTGCACTTTCTTGTAACTTGTAAATTTGCATCCTTGCAAATCCATCCAAGTGGATATGGCTTCGTATGTGAAACGGTCTCAAGTTTAAGCTGCTTGACCAAGTCTTCTGATATGAGGTTTGCTTGCGACCCAATATCAAAAAGTGTGTCAATCTTAGTATGTTTTGAAATCACCCTCACATGAAACAGTTCAATTCTTTCTTCCTCATTAGGAGCTTGTAAATGACAGTTTGAGGTACTAGTGCTGGCTTGAACTTCCATTTCTTTTCCCTTCAAGTTTTTCAAACCCATGGCTGTAATTTTGGTTTCATCACCTAAATCATCCCTTAAATCTTGTGGAGTAGATGTAGTAGCAGCAGTTTTCTGTTTCCCTTTGGATTTTTTAAACTGAGGTTTTTTCAGAGGATGTAATTTCCAACAGTTTTTCTCCTCATGGCTTGGTTTAGAACAGTGTTTACAGATCACTTTCTCACTCTCCTGTTTGACAGATGCATTCTTTTTTCCCTTTCCCTTGGAGGTTTTCTCTTTGTTTTTCCCCTTGGCGGGCTTGTTTCTACCCTCTTCAAATGTGTTTTTTCCCCTTTCCTCTAAATGGGTAGCTTGGACAAAAACCTCATCCAGGATAGTAGGGTTAAACATCAAGATGGTGTGTCTAAGTTAGCTATGCAAGCCACCAATATATTTCAACAAGGTTTCCTGGGTCTGTAAATCTACCCCTAACAAGAGAGCTCTTCTCCTGAATTCTTGGGTGTAGTCTTGGACACTCTGACCCTTAAGTTGTTTGAAATTTTTCCAGTTCATAATGGCTTTCTACATGTGAGCAAGAGGATAAAATTGTTTTTTAACGGCTAACAGAAATTCAGTCCATGTTAAGGTAACCTTACCAAATTTCTTGATCTCCTCTTTGGTCTTGGCCTCCCACCAGACCAATGCTGCTCCATCCATTCTCAAAGAAGCCAACTGAATCTTTGTGGCATCATCATGCATATTCTGGATCCTCAAGTAAACTTCCAACTACCTAATCCAGTTGTCAAGCTTTTCTGCATTCACTTCACCATTAAACATAGGCAATTCAAATTTTACATCAAGCTTCAAAAAAGGACTTTTTCCAGAGGATCTATGTTTATGCACAAAAGAAGAAGACGAGGATGAAGAGAAAGGAGGTGACGATGGGGGTGGTGGATCACCATTACCTCCATGTCCTTTCTTGGAATGATCATCATCCTTCTTACCTCCTGAAGAACCCTCTCCTTGAAGTGGATGTTTGGACCCTTCTCCAGCCAATTTCTCATTTCTTTCTTGGTACAATATCCTCACCATTTCAGTGAGGTTCAAGAAAGCCTTTCTAAAGACTCTTTCTTCTTCTCTTGGATCCGTGTCTTGAAGAATTTCTCCTTCATGTTCAGACATTCTTGAAGCTTCTGCTGAGACTCTTGAAGGTGAAATTGAAGGTGAAGGTGATGGCTCTCTGGCCTTCCTCCTTGACTGAAGATTCTCCCGTTCTCTAGTCAACTGTCCTTCCCCTCTTTTCAGTTTCAACCTGGTAAGCATCAATACTTGCAAGACAGTTAGAAGATCTTTGCACAGAAACAATCAAAAGACAACTACACCAGAGATTGACTGAAAGAGCATTTATCTACTTTGCAATTGTATAACAAGAGTATTTTGAAGGCTTCCTGGCTCGTTTCAGGCTCTGTCTATAGCTTATTTGACTGCTTTTGATACAAAGAAACAACAACATAGCTCTGATACCAACTTGATCTGAATTTGAAACTACTTGAAAAAGGTTTGCAAGGTATTCAATTCAGTAGTAAACATGTTTAAAACATTCCCATGTCTTGCAGTAAAGAAACAATTGAAGTTTTTAGCTGTTCATGATCCATTCAAGCATAGCAGAAATATTTCCTTTTACTATTTAACACATTAAAACAAATTTGTTCTGCAAAATAAGTCAACCACAGATGCAAAAGAAGTTGATGAAGCAGTTCACCCTTCCTGGGCTACGTCTGCTGGGTCCAAGGCCCCCAAATGGGTCAGTCCTCGTTTTAATTAAATGCTCAAAATGAAATTACAGCTGAATAGAAGCCTCTACAGGTGAAATATACTGTAAAATCAGATTCAGAACACATGAATCCTTCAGGATTGACTGCTAGTTCACATCCAATGGATACCTGCAACCTGAAACAATTCTCTCAATGCTGTGCCCTAGTGGCTCCTAGAACTTTCATGGATCCAAAACCTATGCAAATGACTTCTGATGGTTGAAAAACCTGTGCCAATGGCTTCTGAACATCCAAAATACCCAAAATCAAAAGAAAATTCGTCCAAAACCGCTTTTCCTAGCCAAAGTTATGGCCATTTAATGAAAATTTCCAATTTCCCCTAAAAGGACTCCAGCTAACTTTAGTGGAGCTCCGCCAATTATGGTGGGACCACCAAAAGTCCCGCCATTCACGCCTTAGCCGCCGGCTCAATTTATGCATGTGACTGGTTCGTCAGTTTTCATAGGATTCCGCGCCCGGTTTGGTTTGGCCCTTGGTTCCGGCCTCAGGTCACATGTAATGGGAGGGCTGGCCCCCCAAATTTTCCCGCCGGTGGCATTTCAAACATTAAATATAAAAATTTTCGTTAACTCTTCAATTGATATGGTTGTAGCCTAATGGTAAGCCGTCGGAGTTGTTGTAGATAGGTCGGGGGTTCGAATCACTAACCCCACCAATTTTAATATGCGCTCCCCAATACTTGAGTTGACATCATCCTAGGCCATGTGGTGGTCTTTGGGCTTGCCACGTGGCAGATTCTAATTGGCCCGTTTCAAAGGAATATTCTATGGAATATTCCAAGGAATATTCCATGGAATACTTATTTATTTATTTTTTTTTTTTTTTTTGAAAATTCAAAAATTAAGGGTCATTGGGCAATTTTGTTTTTGCCATAACTTTCACATACAACGACCATTTTTCGAACTGTTTGTGGCGTTGGAATCAGGAGGATAAGCTCTATCTAGTCGTTCAGGTTCAAGATAATTCTGAGCACTTTCATTTTTGAGCATTTTTCGACACTTGGGACATGAGCCCTTGATCATGGATCTTGGTACAAACAGGAGGATGAGGTGAAGCTATGTGGCTTCACGGATGTAGATTGGGCAAGGAGCCCAACGGATGCAGATATCGACATTAGGTACCATCATATCAGAGATTGTGTGCAGCGGAGAATCATGTTACTTTCATATATTCCCACGGAGGATCAGGACGCTGATATCTTGACGAAGGCGCTCACCACGAGAAAATTCGAATACCACAGAGATAGGATAGGAGTTGCAGATAATCCATATATTTTTGAGAGGGAGTGTTGAAAATGCAACAAGATGATGGATCTTAGTGAAAAGAAGTCGCCTTCACTAACTGGGCTCGCAGGCTATTTTTGGCGCAAAGTCTATTTTTAGACTATGTCTATTTTTAGACATATGGATCATGGTCTATGAGTTGCAGGATGCTATTTGTGGATGATTGGTCAAGTTGGTAAAAATAGATTGACCTCTATTTTTAGACATATGAGCTAGACTGCCAGGCTAAAAATAGAATAGTGGAATATTATTAGCTCTTAATAATATTTGGACTATAAACATTATCTTATTCTCTTGGAGCACTTCAGTTCGAGCTACGGATGTGGCACATGCAACTTCCAGCAGTAAATACGCTTTTATTATGGGTTACTTGAGCTATTGCATGAAGGACTTCAGTTAGAACTCAAGTGATTGAGTTTGGTTGAGTTGAATGAGGAGTTGATGGAGTTGTGTTCAGTTTGACTTAGTTGAACTAGTTGTATTTAGTCTAACTAACAAATACACTAGTGATGAGTGATGTGAATTAGTTATTAATTAATTCACTAATTATTAACTCATAAATCAACTGAGGAATACATTAGTTAACTCAGTGCATGGACAGTTCAGTGGAGACAAGTGTTAGAGATGAGTGAAAGGGCAAGACAACTGTCAGTTGTGACTAGTTGTGCATGTGATTTGCACAATCAATGGATTGAGTATTGCCAATGAGGATTGTGTGGTATAGGCAAAGGGAATACGAATTTGGAGCTGATTCTTCATTCTATTCTCATGCAGGATTGCGCAGTGGAGGCAGGCAAGAAGTAGAGGAGATTTGAACCAGTGATTGATTCAGATTTGAGCTAGTTTGGTGTAACAGGTGGAGATAGTACTGAGTACTTGTGAGGAGTATTGTACTATGTATTGTTACATGTTCTCAATCAATATAATATACAGATATTTGGGGGTTTTCATCTGCATGCTTTCCCCGTGATATACTGTGTTGATATGTGCGATTGATGCTTCAATGTGCGCATGTGATTGTTTCTTAATTCCGCAAAATTGATGATCAACGTAGAGGAGGTTATGTATTATGCATGATTTCACAAATAGTGTATAATTAGGATAATCTCTGTGAATAAGTGTCATATTATTCAAAATTTCTAGAAACCCTAATATCTTCTCCAAAAGCTCTCCAAAAATTCCTTTCCTCAAATGACAAAATCATAGAATGAGGAGAGGCTCCTCACTTTTTCCCTTTGATAACTTAGTGGTCACTTTTGCTGCCATTTTACCTTTTTAATTTTGTAAAGTCAACTTAGGAACTTTTCACTTTATAATTTGAAGGTGATTCTTTATTATCCTAGGATATGATCCCTTTTTCAACCCTTTAATATTTATAATGTTTTTCCTAGGTGAATTACATTCCCTTAGTGAAATTTTTCCTGCCTTAGCCTACGAGAACTTTGTTAGGCTAGTAAAACCCTGTCTTATGCATCCTAAGTGGTTGGGAACATCACATAGTGGATAGATGGTCAATTCTATTAGGCTCTTCCAACCTCTAAGGGGAGTTACATGTCCAAAGTCAAACCTTCAATTATAGGTGTTCGTGATATGGTGGAAACAAAGGGGAAATGCTTCATGGCTAGATGCCATGGCCATGTAATCAATAGGTGGAGGTCCATCATCCTAAGTGTATAGATGTATAGAGGGAGAAATCATGGAGGCATGAATTACCCCTTTCCCAGCCTTACTTTTTCCACCTCTCTAGTGCAACTTTTAGTTCTTTTTTATACGACTTTGATAAAGACCATAGCTTAGGTGTCCAAGCTTGCTTTTAATGATATAACATTGATTTACTCCTTAATGATGAGTCATATTATTACTCGTAAGGGCTGGAACATGCAAGGTTCCTTTATTATGTGATGGAGTATCATGCGCTCAAGAGTCAGGTTATAGCTAATGAGGGGGGTAGAGCTCATACTAGGTTTTCCCCCACATGCTAATTAATGTCCCAACAATATTTTTCATTTTAACAATTATTTTTCTTTTATTGTGGCCATCTTGTGTTTTTAACTTTATTTTAGCTGCATCAACCTCCATCAAAAAGTTTCTTGGCTCTGACTCAAGGGTGTCGATGTGAGGGTGCCAATTGCAGTGAACCAATGATTGTAAGACCCGAGGGATGGATGTGAAATTAGGGGAATGGTGAAAAATGGTAAGTATGGAATGACTATGGACAAACTACCTCAATGCAAGTTTCCTAAGTAGTATCTCTCCTATAACCCTAAGGCCTCATAAGAGGTTTCACTGGACTAATACCAAAGAATAAGCCCCCTTGTAAGGTGAGAGAACAATTTTATAGTCAAGATCGATCAATCATATAGATGCCCCTTTATCCATGTTAAAATGATGAAAACATTAATTAAAAGAACATGATTGCAAAATGGTTAAAGAACTCACTAAGTGGTGACCCACCTTCCTCCAAAAGGAATGTCAGATGGTGAGAGGTGTTTGACCAATGAAAATGCCAAAGAGATGTGATATATCATCATGTAATGAGCAATGTGTAACGTTGTTGGCTGGATGGTTGTCCAAGATAGCATAAATATTTTATCATATGGGGTTACCCACTTCTAGTGGGTAGAAATCACTATGCCTCTTAGTGTCTTGAGAGGAAGAAGGAAAATGGTACGTAACAACAACAACATGTTAAATTGCTATAACCCAGTTACAGATTAACTGCTCAATAAGTTTTCACATATTAGAACCAAAACAAATTTTATCTATCTTGTTTGTAACAACCAATACTCTAGGTTAATTAACATGAATAAAAAACAATAAACATTGGAAGCAAATTCACATGAAACCAACCGCATCAATAGAATAACACAGATATACCCAGGAAACCCTAATGTAGGGAAAATGTTGAAGGAAATGAACCTAGGTTCGGTGTTCATAAATGTACTTCTGATATTTTTACTTATTCAAGAAAAGAAATATTATTTTTATAATCTATATCAATGAGTTTTTTTCTCATTGAAATAGGTCTAGCACATGTTAAGTGCTATAGGTGAGTCAAATAGTCAAAAGGAAATGTTGAAGACCTTAAGGGCATGTTATACCATGTATTAGGGTCAAGAGAATACCTCCAAGCCAAGTTAAGTCCCTTCCTATGCAAAGGCACCATCGAAGAAGCCATCCGAAGCAAGCACAACAAGTCACCCTCTAAACGCTCCTGAAGTTGGTCTAAAAGGAGGGACAATCCTCTATATATAGAGGCTGTCCACTCCAACAAACACACTCACTTACTTATGAAATAAATTCAGAAAAGAGGCTAAGAAAAGGATGAAAAAGAGGTCTTATAGGGTAGCGAAGGAAGAGAGAAATAAGCCGAGTTGGAAGGGACTATTTTTCGAAGGTTAACACAACCAGACATGCGAGAAAGGAAGGGCCTGCCTACCGTCATAATATCAGAAATCCACAGTGACATATCTCTCTGTTGGGCTAGTAAACAAGGCCTATAAGGCCTCCCAATCAAGCGTTTAGGAAGGGCACTCAAACGAAGAAGGAAAGAGGCCACAACAACAAGTAAACCACCACACGTGCGAGAATTTAGGGTTGCACGACAATTAGATCAAGTCTGCACCTACACCTTGAAGAAGGAGCTCATTTGGTCAATAATAAGGAAGGGATTATCATAAGAAAATGGGCTCATCAAAAGATGTCTCTTCTAGACTAATTGCAACAAGGTATATCAATAGTTGAAAGAAGAATGAAGTGCCGGAAGAAGGAAGACAAAGTGTTGGAAGGAGAAGAACAAAGTGTCGAGGAAATAAAGTGCTGGAAAGAGGAAGGACTTGAATTGTGCTTGAAGGATATTCAAGTTAGGGGTCTAGCGTTTGGAATTGATCAATAAGAAGCTTCAATAAGAGAAACTTACTAAAGGGTTTTCCTCTCAAGAGAAGAGAGGTTTTGGCCCTGGCAGAGAGCCAACATCCTGTGTTCTTGTTCTTATGTTTTGGAATCAGTTTGATGAAGTACAGACACATGCATTAATAATAATAAGAAGAAGATTAAGCTAACAAGAAAAAGTAAAAAGACTCCAAAAATTGTTATCAAGTAACGAAGAATAACATTACACTTATTTGCCCTAGATTCTTCAACATTTTATCAAGAGGTAAGGTGACACATCAAGGAAAGGGAAACTCAAGAACACTTATCAAGGAAGGACATCTATAAGGTTGAAGCATCAAGCCTAGAATTCTCAATCACTTCAAGGACAAGAAGGTCTCCAATCCATCATTCATCAAGGTATACATAGCAAGAATAAGAGCCTTCCATAAAGGCACCTAACAAGAAGATCAGATCAAAGTCAGACCTACATCAAGCTACAAGTCATCAAGCAAATTTCATCATCAAGCTAATCCACTTGGAGAAGGCGAATTGAAGAACATCAAGTTCCAAGGAAGGCAAGCCATCAAGTCTTTGAGGAAGAAAATACATTACATCTCAAAAATCTATCAAGTAAGTATATGTTCCCTTCTGAATATACATTAATGTCTTTTTGCAAGGAAAGCAACAAATTGGTAGGTATTAATAACTTTCTTGCATGGAAGAAGAGACCTGATCTACTTCTCAAGGAGAATGAACTTATAGAACATATCAAAGGGAATATCACTATCCCTGCTAAGGAACAAACTCAAGCCTTAGCTAAGTACAATAAGTATGAGACAAGAGCACAAAGGATTCTAATAGAATCAATCAAAGACTCTCTCATTCCTTATGTCTCCAAATTTGAAACATTAAAAGAAATTTATGATAAGCTAGCAGTGCTATTCTCGATATCCAGAACTAGAGAAGTAATATCTCTAAGGAAAGAATTGTACAAGATGAAGATAACAAAGGAAGGAATTTTTGGGTTGTGTTATATTCTTTCCATGACTAACCTATGTAGTGAACTAGGGGGTTAGAGGGGGGGTGGAGACCCCCTTTTTTTGTGCCGATTGTGCAATGGGGGGGTCACAGGTGGGTTTGAGGGGGGCGGGTAGCCCCCTTCTACAAGGTCTAGGGCAGCGCTTCGAGAAATTTTTTTTTGGACCCTATATTAGGTTGGGCAAACCTACCTATGGTTTTCAGTCCATGGTTTTGGACACGATGGTTTTTGGTCCATGGTATTGGATGCTTTGGTATGTATAAATAATGTATTGTAACATGAAAGGAACATAATGAAAAATCAAGCTGGTAGTCCCAATTTTGGGATCCAGTGGGAAAATCTCTGTGTATATGTGTTTTATGTGTTATGCTCTCGCATTGTTTATTTTCTGTGTTTTAGAATTTGTATGCAGGTAATTTTTGTACAAGGTTAAAACCTACATTTGGTATCAAAGGTTTTTTTGGCTTCAAGGGGACGCCTTTATTGGTGAGGGGTTTCTCTTGGGCCTATGGTAGACCCTGTTCAGTGGGAGATCTGTGAGATCCATTCTAGTGGTAAAAGAAGATGATGAGCAGTGGAAAAATAAAGATTGAGAAATTTAATGATTAGAGTTTTGAGTTGTGGAAACTCAAGATGGAGGATCTCTTGGTGGATAAAGATCAGTGGATTGTGGTAGATCTGGGTACTAAACCAACGGGAGTGACCGATGAAGAATGGAAGAAGTTGGATCAGAAGGCAAAGAGCACAAAAACGATTGTGTGTCTCAGATTCAGTATTGCTGAATGTATCAGGGGAAAGCTACGGTGAAGGCTTTGTGGGACAAGTTAGGGACTTTGTACCAATCTAAGTCTTGGTGAATAAACTGTTCTGTAAAAAAGTTGTATAACCTGAAGAATGAAGATGGAAATCGTGACAAAAGCATCTGAATGCATTTAATACTGTGGTAAGTCAGTTATCAATCTGTTGATATCAAAATTTAAACAAAGATAATGCATTAGTTTGTTGTGTTCTCTAAACAGATTCATGGGATAGTCCTGGTTATTGCAGGTAGGTAACATGCAACTGCCTTGCAGTTTGATGAAATAGTCTCATCCTTGCTGATGGAGGAGATGAGACGGAAAAATATGGAGAGTCAGAATGGTGATGCCTTGTTTGTACAAGGACGGTCCCAGAATAGAAATAAAAATAAGTCAGCGAGTGGGAGATCTAAATCTCCAGGAAAACCTGTAAAGGTGGTGTGCTGGAAATGCAGAAAGGAAGGGCACTACAATAGGGATTGTAAATATAAAGCTCCTAAGAAAGGAAAGGGATCTGATGATGCTCCTTCTGCAGAGGCAAAACCACCTCAAATGAAGGTGGGGATGTGTACTTGGCTTCTTCAAGTACACATGTAGATCACGAGGCATGGTTGATTGACTCAGGTGCATCTTTTCACTTCACTTCCCATAGAGAGTGGTTCTGCAAGTATGAGAAATATGATGGTGGTGATGTCTTCTTAGGGGATGATAGGAAGGTAAGAATCATTGGTCTCAGAAAAGTAAAGTTGAAGTTGCAAGGTGGAAGGGTTAGAACACTTCCGGGTGTTCTACATATTCCTGCATTGGCCAGAAGTCTAATTTCTGTAAGCAAGCTGGATGATGCATGTGTAAAAATAGTGTTTGAGAAGGATACATGCAAGATAGTTCGAGGAGCACTAGTATTGATGTGGGGAGTTCAGACTAGAACTCTGTACAAGCTGCAAGGTAGCACTATTGCTGAAGGGTGCAACAGTTCTATGGTTCCTGAAAGTGGAGCAGAAAATCTAGTGGTCTCTGGAGAGAAGAACATGCTGTGGCATCAAAGGCTTGGAAATATTGGAGAGAAGGGCCTTCGAATACTTCATGGTAAGGGTATGGTAGAAGGTATGAGTAATAGCTCTTTGGATCTTGAATTCTATGAAAATTATGTATATGGGAAGCAGAATCGGGTGAGTTTCCCCTCTAGTGGTAAGAGGGCGAAACAAATATTAGAGCTTGTGCAAAATGATGTGTTTGGACCTGTGAAGGTTCCATCACTGGGTAAGTCTGTGTACTATGTATCATTTATAGATGACTTCTCAAGGAATACATGGATATATTTCCTTAAGAATAAATCTGTAGTCTTTAACATGTTTAAAGAATTTAAGGCTCTGGTGGAAAACCATACAGAGAAGAAGATAAAGGTGTTGAGGACAGATAACAGTGGAGAGTTTTGCAGTAAGGAATTTGAAGAATTTTGTAAGAAGTGTGGTATAGAATGACAAAAGACTACTCCATATACACCTCAACGAAATGGAGTTGCAAAATGAATGAACAAGACGTTGATGGAAAGGGAAAGAAGCATGCTCAGTGGTGCTGGGTTAGGATAGGAATTCTAGGCAGAGGCGGTGGAGACAACATGTTACCTGGTCAACATATCACCTTCATTAGCGTTGGAGGATAAGACTCCACAAGAGGCATGGACTGGTAAAAAACCCTCTCTTTCACATCTAAGGGTATTTTGGTGTGATGCATATGTACATGTTCCAAAGGAGAAACGAACCAAGTTCGATAGTAAATCTGAAAAGTGCATCTTTATTTGGTATAAGGATGGTTTAAAGGGTTATAAGATTTGGAACCCAGCAAAAAGGAAGGTTGTGTACAACTGAGATGTGGTGTTCAGAGAGGTGAAAGATTTTATTAAACATGAAGTCCAACCAAAGGAACCTGAGAAGATAGAGTTTGAGCTAAAGGAGGAAGAATTAGACTCTACAACAGAGGAGGAATCAGAAGATGAAGAGCCACAACCTCTAGGTGTAAGAAGATCAATTCGAGAAAGAAGGTAGCCAGAAAGGTATAGTCCATCTGCTTTCTGTTCAAATTTTGCTTTATCTATTACTGATGATGATCACAGAACTGTGAAGGAAGCAGTAGATTCAGAGGATGGAAAACTCTGGAAAGAGGCCATGGTTGATGAAATGGCATCTTTGCACAAAAATGAGGCTTAGGATCTGGTGGAGTTTCCAGCTGGAAGGAAACCCATTGGCAGTAAATGGATGTTCAAGAAGAATACAAATGCAGAAGGAAAGATGGAGAAATACAAAGCTCATTTGGTAGCAAAAGGTTATTCCCACGTGTTGGGAATTGATTTTGGTGATATTTTTTCTCCTGTTGCCAAGGTAACTTCTATTAGATTACTTTTATCTGTTGCTGTTGCTTTTAATTTTGAGGTAGAACAGATGGATGTGAAGACAACATTTCTTCATGGGGATCTAGAAGAGGAGATCTACATGAAGCAACCTAAAGGCTTTACGGTGAAGGGCAAGAAAGAACTATTATGCAAGTTAAAAAAGTCTCTGTATGAATTAAAACAGTCACCAAGGATGTGGTATCAGAAATTTGATACATTTATGCGGGGACTTGGCTTCATCAAAAGCAAAGTAGATCACTATGTGTATTTTAAATTAATTGGTGACCATGTTATTTATCTGGTCTTGTATGTGGATGATATGCTGCTGGTTGGAAATGACAAATAAATTATCCAGGATTTGAAGACCCAATTGTCCTCCAAATTTGACATGAAAGATCTTG
>APFE031172938.1:41300-52546 GCA_000404065.3 Pinus taeda
GCCCTAACTCCTTATATCCCGACCTTGTTGGGGACATGCAAAGAAAAACAGAGAAAAAGCAGACCGCTCTGATACCACTGATTCAGATTTAAACAGGAATGCAACAAAATACAGAGATAACCATATACACAAAGATGCAGAGGAAACAATTCTTCATTTCATTAATGAAAAATACCGAAATATGCTACAACTAGAAATGGAAATAAACCAGCTAGGGCGATGGTAGCTTATCTTTGAGAAGAGATGTGGTGACTACATGCCTCTGAACTATTCCGAACTGTATTACAATGAGGCTCAAAGGCCTATTTATTGTTGGGAAACAATGGAAAACCCTTCACATTCCGAAACCTAATCCTAGAAGATGAAACACCAAATCGTGGGCCCCGTTTTGGGTAAATTGGTACATCAATTTCCTGGGGTCGTAACTTTGGCATACGATCTCCGTTTGACACGTATGATAGCTCATTAGAAAGATCTATCCGAGAAATACCACTTTGGGAAGGGCAACATGGGTCCTTGGACCCAGATTTCCCAAAAAACGTCGTTTAGGGCCCCAAAACGGCTCCAGAAGTTTAGGACCCGAAAAACTACTAAAAATAGTAAACTGTGCTACAATTTAGGAAACTGAAAAAGCTGAAAGAGACAATTGTGGGGGTCCAAATGGGATAGGTGGGTGGCCACCAACATCCACCTGGATCATTCCCAAGTTCTTATGGGAAGAAGCATCCAAGACAATTGTATATATTCAAAATAGAAGTCCTCATAGAAGTCTAGACGACATGACTCTTAAAGAAGAATTCATTGGTAAAATGCCAAGGGTTGATCATCTAAGAATCTTCAGTTTCCATGTCTGCATTCACATTCTTAAGGACAAGAGAAAAAAGCTTGACCCTTCAGGAAAGAAGCAAATCTTTGTTGTATATAGTGAATCATAAAAAACCTACAAAAGCTAGATACAAGGACAACATCAAGTTGAAGTAATATTAGCTATCACTTTTGATGAGAACATTGCTGTTAAGAAGTCCGAAGAAGTCCCATTGGAATTTGATGACGATGAAGAACCTAAGTCTCCTAAGGAAGAGAGTCCAAAGCCCTGAGAATCACCTATTGATCATAAAGAAGAACCAATAGGACCAAGTGAACCTGTGGACCCCATTATTGTCCCTGAAATAAAGAAGAGACTGACGTGGCTTAGATCTACTCTTTAAGAAGAAGAAGGACATGCAACTCCTCGTGGCACATTTAGAGAAAGAAAGAGACCAAAGAAGTAGTCTATTTATGCAACTTTGATGACTAAGCTCATCAATTCAAAACCTTCTACTTATGAAGAAGCAACAAGTTAGTAAGTTTAGAAGGACTCGATGATGGAGAAATACCAATCAATTACAAAAAATGATGTATGGGAGATTGTACCAAGACCTAAAGGAAAGTTCGCTGTTACCTCCAAATGGATATACAAGATTAAGCACAAAATAGATGTGAGCATTTACAAATACAAGACTAGATTTGTGGCTAGAGGATTCTCTTATAAAGGGGGAGAAGATTATGAAAAAACCTTTGCTCCGAATTCCAGGTACACAAATATTAGATATCTTGTTCATATTTTAGATTATATGGGATGGAATATACATCAAATGTATGTGAAGACAACTTTACCCAATGGAGTAATTAATGAAGAGATGTACATAGAAAAACTTCAAGGATTTGAGGTTCATGGGAAAGAGTCTCACATATGTATATTGAAGAAATCCTTGTATGGATTGAAGCAAGCTCCTAGAGCTTTCTATTATCGAATTGAAACTTATTTGGAAAGGCTTGGTTTGGTCAAAAGTGATACCGTTCTAAACCTATACATCAAGGTCGTGAAGAATGAGGCTGTGATACTATTGCTATATGTGGATGACTTATTTCTGACTGGTGGGAGGCATCTCATTCTTCATTGTAAGAGGGAGTTGGCCATTGAATTTGATATGAATGATCTTGGATTAATGCACTATTACTTGGGACTAGAAGTGTGGAAAAAACATGGTGAAATCTCCCTTGGTTAAGGGAATTATGTTATCAAGATCCTCCATAAGTTTGGCATGATAATCTGTAAACTTATGGAAACTCCTATGATAAAAAAATTGAGGAAGCTAAGGAGTTTTGATTCTAATTTCATTGATCCATAAATATACCAACAACTGCTTGGTTTATTGATGTATTTGGTTAATACTAGGACATATATTTACTTTTCTCTGAACATATTGAGCCAATTTCAGGTGGAACCTAATCATGAGCAATGGATTGCAACAAAACATGTATTGAGAGATATTCATGGTAATGTTAATTAATTTTTAAGATATGTTGTAAGAAATGAGGTTCGACTGCAGGGATACTTTGACTCTGATAGGGATGGAAGTGTTGAAGATGGGAAAAGTACAACTGGTGGTTGTTTCAATTGGGCTCTGTGATAGTTTCTTTGATGATAAGAAAATATACCTCCATTTCAGTCAACACTATGGAAGCAAAATATATGGCAGCCCGTGCAGTTAGCTGTGAAGCAATTTGGTTTTGTAAATTGCTTGCATGTTTATTTGATGAGGTGCTAAAACCAACGATGATATATTGTGACAATCAAAGCTACATAAAGCTTTCAGAGAATCCTATCTCCCATGGGAGGTCGAAGCACATTGGAACCAAGTATCACTTCATTTTGGAAATGGTGCAAAAAGGAGCAGTTAAGCTCTAGTAAATCTCCACTGATGAGCAAATTGTTGATATTTTTACAAAGCCTCTTTGTAAAGTGAAGTTTGAATACTTCCAATAGAAACTTGGGCTTGTGGAGAATGCATATCTCATTAAGAGGGAGTGATGATTGCATCATGGATGTAATTTATCCCTATGTCAAGTACTTTGACCTAAATTAGTGAAATTATCCCTATGTTAAGTACATTGAACTAAATTAGGGAGAATGATTTGACAGATTAGATAACATCATGGACTAACATTCTTCCTATGTAAAGTAATTTAACCTGAATTAGGGAAGCTATCCCTGTGCCAAGTACATTGACTTGAATTAGGAAGAATGGTATGACATGCTAAATTTCTCCCCGTGTCTAGTACTTTGACTAGAATTAGGGAGATTATCCCTATGTCAAGTACATTGACCTAAATTAGGGAGAAAGGTCCAATAGAGGACATACTCCTTGTGTTAGTTGACCTTGGTTGGATTATGGTCATAGAGGCTACTCATTTGAGTTGAAGCCTCCCAACATTATGCTCCGATCTCTTTCTAAAGTGAGCTTGTTTGGTGTTTCACCTAGACTATGTTTGTAGTTATTTGATGGTGAACCATGATTATGTATGGTTGATGATGGTGATTATTATTTTGATGATGCTTATATTAATATTGATATTTCCTTAGAGAATTTGTCAAAGTGAGATTATCTTGATAGTCATTATGAATACCTCCCTAGCTAAGAGGGAGTGTTGAATTTTGTAGCTATGGTGAGTCTTCATATTAATATATTGTTATTGATGTACTTGTTCATGTGAAGCATGTTCTTCATGCTCATAAGAAAATTCAATTATTTTTGTATTTATCTAAAGACAAGTTTAAATTTTTGAATATTTGTTTTGGCACCACAAGTTGTACAATTCAACCCTCTACTATTCAAGTTGGCCCAACTATTCATGGCACCCATTCGACCTATGGTTCACTATATATTTGAGTCACTCTTCCTTCTCTCCAAACCATCATTCAATATGAGTGTCAAGAAATAATATCTTCTAGCCATACAAAGCTAATAAAGGAGCATAATGAAGATTAAGGAGCAGAAAGAAGGCAAATCGAATCTCTTGGAAAGGGTAGAATTTATTTGTCATATATCTATGTGCAATGAGGCCAAATAACTTAGGTTTATGTCAGTATAAGGAGGCTGAATCTCTATGGAACAAGGAGGCTGAATCTCTATATAAGAAGGCATAATCCCCTGTGATCTAATTATGTGGAAGAGGGATGAAGTTTTGTGGTTCATACATGTGGAACATTAGAGAAATTTTGAGGTTTAAATTGGGTCTCAAAACAAAAATGTACAACCAAAATCAAATTTATAAGAACCAATGGGATTCAGGATGATAATGTCAACCATAAGGGATGATTCACCATTTTTGGAGTAAAAAGTGAAAAAATAAAAAGCTACTTTTTCAACTTGTATTTTCAACTTATCTCCCTATGATTTTACTCAAATTTCGGGAGGGAGCACTTGTTGGATGTAGAATTTAATTCCTCATCTAAGGAGTATCCATATTGCATATTTTTGATGGACCCTGCTACACTAAAAATGATAAATACATGAAAAACATGATTGCATCCATCGAAATTATGCAACATGGGTAGTCCTTAGATGATGAATTAAATTCTGCATCCAACAAGCACTCCTACTCGAAATTTGAGTAAAACCATAGGGAGATAAGTTGAAAATATGAGTTGAAAAAAACTCAAAATTTTTCTAATGGAGGGATCAAGTTCTATGATTCATCTCCGTGGAAAAGTGAGCCAAATTCTCTATGTTAACTTTGTGGTTGCAGTCATATTGAGGAGGAATGACTTTGACACTTGGGGGATGCTTTGACTAGTTAGTTTATCTATAGCTTTGAATTTGATATCTCTTATTTAATTGATTCTCTAAGGAAAGAATTATTGGGTTTTTACCCCAAGTGTGTTTTCCTAGGGTAAATATTGTGTTGATCTTGTGCATTGTGATTTCTTCTTTTGTCATTCTTGTATGGGTGAATTTATAAAATGTAATTACTTGATGAAGAAGTTTTAAATGATAAAAGGAAGTTGAATATAATCATCACAAGTAATTATCAGTCATAAATTTGTGCTAGTCTACAATGTACTAGATTTTTCATCACATTTGTTACAAGAAAACCAGGCCTCTTTGCCGATCAATTCAATCTTGGTCTCACTATAACTAGCTCCACCTCATAACTCATTTTATTTTCTCAGATAATTTCTCTCACTAAATCTCTAACTCGTGCTCATTAATTCTGTCTTCGTCTCAACACATAGGGTCAATTTAAAACTTTTCTAAGCTAAGATTAACGACCAAAATTAAGTTGTCAAGCTAATTAAAGATAAATTACTTATTTTTAGGTTTCTTTACTTTAACTCAAGTACCAATCATAAATTTAGCTTGCAATTACATTCATATCTCATGCATGCCACATGTAACTCATTCACATGCATGCAACTTCACATCTATCATGCAACCCATTTTCATACTCTGCATGCCACATGCAATCAACATGTAAACTCTACATGTCACATGCAACTCACATGGATGCTTTTCATGTCATATGCAAGCTCCTAATGAGGAAAAACAAGGTCCTTCTAGTTAAGACATAAGGCTAGAAGACCTTCTACAACTACTTAAATCAACATTCCCTCTTAGCAAGGAAGGTGTTATGCATAACACCCACGTTATCCTTGAAGAATATGAACTTGCCCTTCATCAAGGCCTTGGTCAAGATGTTTGCTACCTTCTCGTCTATAGGAATGCACTGTAACTTCATTGTCCCCTTCTGAACATAATTTATGATGAAGTGATACTTGATCTCAATGTGCTTCAACTTGTCAAGACACACTAGATTCTTAGAGAGGTTGGTGTAACTCTGATTATCACAGTAAATGATAGTAGGATCTAGCTCTTGATAAAAAATACCAACAAGAAGTTTCCAACTCTGGATCACCTTGCATGTAGCCATACTGGTTGCAACGTACTTGGTCTCTGCAGAACTCAGTGCAACTACGTGATGTTTCCTATTGTATCAAGAGACTGCTCTTGATCCCAAACTAAAACAACACTCTGAAGTGATTTTCCTGTTAGCTGTACTTTATGCCTAATCCACATTGATGTAACTCTTGAGTTTCACTCCATCCTACTGAATACACCTTGGCCCATACTCAATTATGCCTCAAAGATATCTCAAAACATGCTTCACAACTACCTAGTGCACTCGCTTAGGCTCTATAATAAACTGACTGAGTGAGTTTACTACGAAACAAATATCTGGCCTAGTGTTAACGAGATACATAAGAGATCCAATCAATTATCTGTATAAAGTCAGGTCCATTATCTCTAATCTAGAAGCATCAATCTTCTTCCAGTTGGTCATAAGTGGCATGGGCATGGACTTAAAGTCCTCAATCCTAAATTGCTTCAAGATATCAACTATGTACTTCCCTTGTCCAAGGAAGATTTATCCCTCTCTTTGCAACACCTCCAAACCCCAGAATGTAGGCATCAACCCGCATCAACCCCAAGTCCTTCATCTCAAACTCTCCCGCAGGATCCTGCTTTTAGTGTGCTATGAGCTTTGTTGCTGCAAAATCTTGTAGGTCTTGTAGAAGTGTACTATTATGCATGTAAATAATTAATAATTAATAGTTAACAATGATTAATACACTGAGGAGGCATGTTTCAAAAGACATTCATGAAGTGTACCCACCTAGGTATATATATGAGACCCACATTTGTAACCAAATCATATTGTCATTCATACATTTTATATATATACTCATATCCTTAATGGACATCTTCATATTCCAAGTGTTTTAGAGTGTTTAACTTGTGAGGACGAGCTTTGTTCGTAACTTTTGGTATTAGAAGCTCGTTCTCTGATTTCGACCTTTGGCCATTAACTCTTTGCCAATGTCATTGCCATTGTAATTGAAGCGTTTCACTATACAATTTTAAATATTCTCCATTTTTTCATCAAGGCTTTGGCACTTAAAGAAACAAATTAAAAAAAACTAAAAGAAAATTCTTTATTAAAAAAAGATGAGCCCACAAAAAAAGATGAGCCCACTACAAATTTGAGAAGGAAGAAAGAACACCTCAACATTGTAGTAGTTATAGTAGTTATAGCAATTTTCAAAATATGTACGTTCGCATGCAATCGTCAACCAACCACCATATCGTTGTCATACACCCTATATAGCTACAATTGGATCCACTACTAACAGAAGCAACCACCAAATCACAATTCGTTTAACACAATCTTCTCCAACAGGCCGTCCATACAATGAAAAATTAAAACCATCATTCTTACAACTTGTAATTGATAACTATACACTTGCGAAACGTGGTATTCCGTATGTACATATAGTTTCCCAGCCATAGTTGTGATCCCAATAAATCTATCTGTCCTTACAATTGGTTTATATAAATTAACAGTGGATTGTACTATAATATCATTTATTATACAATTGAATGGTTGAAGTTTCATACAATCCATTCTTCTATTGATTTCTGGTGGGGCTCATTTGTATTATCACACCTTTTCATAACAATTTCCATGACTTTTAAAAGGGTAATTAAAATGGGGATAATTCTTTGGTATCAAGGTAATTTTTTCACAAGAGTATAAAAAGGTTATACAATGAAGGATTTTCTAATCTATCCTATAAAAGGGGTACATTCCAAAGTTCGATTGAAAGCAGTTATAGACAGAATTCCTAAAAATATAGAAAGAATTATTAAAAATATAAAAGGATATTTTTATTAAAATTGCAGAATATATATATATATATATATATATATATATATATAAATAAATAAATAATAAATAAATAAATATGAGAAATATAGAGTGAAAAATAAAATATTGATAAGGTTCCTTGTAAACATATATAAAAAAAGAATTACTAAATATATAAAAGGAGATTTTATTAAAAATGCAGAAAATGAATATATCTATATATATCTATATATATATATATATATATATATATATATAAAGGGATAATATAAAGTGAAAAATAAAATATTGATAAGGTTACTTGAAAGCATATCTCTTTATATAAGTATAAAGAGAAATCAAATCAAATATATGTAAGTGGAATTATTAGAGGAATTGTAAAAGTGAATTTTTTTTTAGAAGAGAACAAAAAAAAAATTCAAAAGAAAGACAGAGAAGTCAAGAAAAAGAAAAAAGATGCATTCTATAAGAAAAATTGGTTTCTTTTCAAAATTCCCTTTTTGTTTAGAAGGATATCCTAATTGTCGCGAATAATTTAGAACTCAAAATGTTGAATTCTACATGTGTCACAAAATTTTACTTTTGTTGAATATCAAAGTGACACACAAAAAAATCCTTATAAGGAGATGTTAAGTTTGTGAAGGGGTAAAACAATTAATGGCAACACTTAAGCGACAAAAGATGTAATCCAACGTACCAAGAGATTGTAGTTGGAAGATCAAGAGAATTCACATATTGAAAATTTAGAAGACAAAATGTTTAAACTTCAACAAAACAAGGAAGTGTCATAACAAAAATATAAAGATCTTGAGGATATGCATTACAAGGAAGTAATAGAAAGGGACAAATAAATTTCACGCCTCAAATATCACACTAAAAATTACTTGCACAAGTCAAGAAGGCTAAGGTCACAAAGACAAAACTTGGGAAGCACTTATCAAAACAAAAAGAGGAAATTTTATGCTTAAAGAACCTTAGTCAAAGGTTATTCGAACAAACCAAAAGTTTAAAAGATGAGGAGAAGGAAACTATGAATAAAGTCAACAATCCAGAAAACAACGAACTTTCACTTCTAAAGAATCATAATCAAAACCTACTTACACAAATAATCAAAACCTACTTACACAAATAAAGAAGCTTAAGAGTGATAAAAAGTCACGGAAAGACAAGTTAGAACAACTTATCAAGAAGAAGCATTGAAGTCTTCAAGTGAAAGAATCCAAGTTGGAAAATAAGGAACAAACATTGATCCAAATAATATCGCGATTTAGAATCCCAATTAGTTGAAATAAAAATATATTCAAATGTTATAGTTCAAATGACAAGAATTTCAAGCGAAGACCTATCAAGCGACTTCTGTATCTGAAGGAAATCACATATCTCAAGTAAATCAAGAAATCACCACAAACAAGTTAAAGGGAAATTAGATAAGAAGAACTCCTTATTGACACCCAAATTGTAAAAAAAGACATTTCAACTGGTCTGCATATCCTTATCACTCAAACAAAAACTGAGTGACTTATGTTACTAAGAATGGTGATGCTACCATAATCCAGTCTAATGATAACAATTCATCCCAAGTTTTCAGTAATCACAAAGATTCCATAAAAAAATAATTTTGGATGGTTAGATAGTTTCTTAGTACGGCAAATTTGTACCACACTCAAAAGTTCACATTGTTTTGTATCATCAAAGATGATAGTTCCACATGTCGAGAAGACGAAGAGACATTATGAGATAGGAAAAGATATCAAGCCCTTTCATTAATAAGCTTTGAGGACAAAGCTTTTTAAAGGGGAAGGTAATTTTATGAATGTAAATAATAATTAATTAATAGTTAACAATGATTAGTATACAAAGGAGGCATGTCTCAAATGACATGGATGTTCATGAAGGGGTACCCACTAAGGTGTATATATGGGACCCTTAGTTGTAACCAAATAATATTATCATCCATATATTTTCTATATATACTCATATCCTCAATAGACCATATTCCAAGTGTTTTGGAGTATTTAATTTGTGAGTACGAGCCTTCTCTTTATGGATTTTCACCAATGGGAGGAGTATCGATATAAGGTCACCTACAAGATATGTTCTAATCTTAAAGGATTAAGATGACACAATAGGCTTCTAAGGGACGACGCAACTTAAGTATAAGGCTCAACTAATGAGAATAAGCGAAATTCACATCCTTTAGAAAGGCCTAACGAGGGCACACTAGACCTAGGGTTTGAGAAGTAACATATAAAATGGGATGACCCAAGGTAAATATTCCAATGAAAGGTTTCCAACAATGTATAGTAGCAAGCCTATGGTTTATGAAAACTTCAAGAAGTCCTAAAGTTGAAGTTTAGCCAACCTAGGGAAAAAATTAACTGGGGAAAGAGAAATCAAGCCCTAAAATTGATAGATTAGGCACCAAGAAAATTGATTTTGAAGCAACCAAGTCTACTCTTGATGTTGAATCCTTCCACTACCTTAAATCCTCCCTTTAAGCTAGTTTGTTCCAAGCCCTAGTTGAGGCTGCTTATCCTTAAGAGGGCCAAAATTGTGAGAGAGAAGAAGTGAAAAATTGAGTTTATGGATAAGATAATCGTTGATCACCAAAATGACAGGGCCAATGCCTAGTCCTTAGGTTGATGGACTCTATGGGTGTGCTAGATTAGCCAAATATTGCAAAGGAGTAAGGATATTTTGATGCCCAAGATCAAAACCCTGACTATTATCTTTGTGAGGGATCAATATTCGCTTGGGATAACTAATAAAATAGCTCACCAAAGGTATTTCCACTAATATTTTATTCATGAGTAATGCATACTATTATAATATCTAGATTCTATACAACATATATTCAATAATAAATGGTGCAATAGAAAAACCCTATATTATCAATACATTCCATACATTATACATAAGATCAAAATTCACCTATAAAAAGGCTTACTTACAAGATAAAATGTATGAACATCCTTTCATTGATCGGACCAAAATAGCTTCTCTAAAGCCAAGACAATAGCTCCAACAAACAAAACTATATATAGATCACATCTCTCCAAGATACAAGAGGTTGAAAATGTCCTAAGGGGGCTAAATTAGTCACAAGTGATGATGAATAGAATGAACTATCCTATCCTATATTTATATGAGGAGTAGGACCACTAATTAGCCTAATAAGCCCCTAAAAACAAGTTTGATCACAAAACATCATTGGGTTACAAGCCAACCCACTAACTCTAATAAAAAAGGCTCTTAAAATGCCACACATGTGAGTCGCTAGGCTTTTAGAGCTGATGTCATGTATGAACTAAACTCCAAATTCCATGTCCAAGTGCTATAAGGTGTCAAATGTGATTTATAAGCATATAAAAATTAAGATTTGTGGGTTGGTCCTCAAATCCACCTCAATGGCTCCTTGTAGTCTCAAGATCCAACTGGGGCACCAAAAAGTGGTCTCTGTTGGGTCCCTATAATACTAGTGATTACCCCATTACTATTGTAATTATACCCCTTATTAATATTGTTGTGCCCCTATTGCCCCCATATTGTTATTACTGTGCCCCATAGAATCCCTCTATTGTTATTTTTGTGGCTTTATATTATTATTGTTAGGTTGGCTGGATTATATTGTGACTCCTTAGACTCCTATATATAGAAAGGAGGTTTTGTCATTTGAATCATACAAGAATTGTTCATTTATGTAATGTAAAGGAGGT
>APFE031172940.1:7776-23685 GCA_000404065.3 Pinus taeda
TTTTTTTTTTTTTTTTTTTTTTTTTTTTTTTTTTTTTTTTTTTTTTTAGAGTGTGGGTGGAGTGGAGGCAGAGACTTGCTCCACCACCAACATTGTTTTACTAGGATTCTCAATGAATTCCTGCTTGGAAAGGGGCTTCCTATAGATCTTCAACCTGTGCTCATTAACGAGCATGGGGATGGCTTCTCCATCGATGGTCCGGATCAAAACTGAACCATTATCATTTCATTTTTCTACTGTGTATGGTCCAAGCCATCTTGTCCTCGGTTTGCCCTTGAAATCTTTATGTCTTGAATCAAATAGCAGTGCCCAATATCCTTCCTGGAATTATTTTTCTTTGAGGTGTTTGTCATGCCATATTTTCCTTTGAGGTTGGACTACCTCTGAGTGGAGAAGGGCATGCAATCTCTGTTCATCCAATCCATTTAGCTAAAGTAACCTTTCCTTTTGTGCATGGTTGAGATCTAGGTCTAGCTGAGCTACCATCCTTAATGTGTTATATTCAAATTCTATTGACAACAAGGCCTTCTTCCCATAGACCAGCTCATAGGGTGTGAATCCTGTTGTGGTTTCCCATGTGGTGTTATAGGCCAAAGTGGCCTCAACCAATCGATTTGACCAATCTTTTCTGGTGCTTAATTTTGTGATGTGTGAGCAGGTCTTCAATCAGATTGGAGGTAAACTGACTCCCTTGATCTGTGACTAATTCTCTTGGATATCCAAACTTGTAGAAGATATTTTATCTCAAAAAATCAACTACTTTTTCTTCTGTTTCTGCCTTGATCGCCTTTGTTTCTTCCCATTTTGTTAGATAATCAGTGCACACAATAATGTAAGATTTCTGTTTTGAAAGAGGGTTGATAGGACCCACAAAGTCCATTCTCCACTTCTCAAATGGCTCAAAAGTTACTTGAGGTTGCAGGGGCATCTCATCCCTTGGGGTAGGTTTCCCCATCCTCTGACATTGGACACAATGGCTGATATATCTTCTTACATCTTGATGAAGAGTGGGCCAATAGTAACCTGCTTGAAAAATTTTGAAGGCAATCCTCTTTGCTGCAAAATGGCCCCCATAAGACCCATCGTGATAGGTTAGAGGATGTCGAAAACCTCCTCCTCCCTGACACATCACCTCAAAATCTGATCTGGGCCAAGTTTGAAGAGATTGCCCCCAACAAACCATGGAGAGAGTACCGAGATAGAAAATAGGTGTTCATCTGGGATTTGATCATCCACCATTCCTTCTTCACCTGCAGGAAGATCTAATCCAGATATAAAATCAGCAACAACATTTTCCTTACCTGACTTATCAACAATGGTTAAATCAAATTGTTACAATAAAAGTAGCCATCTAATAATAGGAGCATTTACATCTGGTTTATTCATCAAATACCTAATTGTAGCATGATCAATGTGTACGAATGTTTGATAGCCGGTGATGTAGTGTCTGAACTTATTTAGGGAATGGACTACAGCTAGGAGCTCCTTTTTGGTTACAATGTAGTTTAATTCTGCCTTGGACAAGTTTTTACTTACAAAATATTTAGCATATGGCAACTTCTTTTCAACTTGTCCTAAGGCTGCTCCTATTGCTTTGTTCAAGGCATCTGTATGAATATGGAAAGGTAGGGCCCAGTTTGGACCTCTCAAAATTGGGGCAGTTACTAGTTTACCTTTCAAGTTGTCCAGAGCCTCTTGATAGTTGTCAATCCATACAAACTCAACATATTTTCCCAAAAGTCCAAACAATGGAGAGGCTAGCTTACTAAAATCCTTAATGAATCTTCTATAATACCCTATTAAGCCTAGGAAACTTCGAACATCTCTTACCTTTTGAGGAGGTGGGACCCTCTAGATGATGGAAATCTTGTTGAGATCCACCTGTAATCCTTGGTGAGAAATTGTATGACCTAGCATGATCCCTTCAGTCATCAGGAATTCACATTTTTCAGGACTGAGGGACATGTTCATTTCAATGCACTTGGATAAAAATTTTCCCAGGTTAGTCACAGCTTCTTCCAACTTAGAACCATAAGGGGTAAAGTCATCCATATAGATTTCCACTGAATCATGAACTAGTTTAGCAAATATGCTCAGTACTGCTCTCTGGAAAGTGGTGGGAGCATTGCACAACCCAAAAGGAAGGACTTGGTATGCAAAAATAACCCAAGGACAAGTGAAAGTGGTCTTATCTTGGTCTTCTGGGCTGATTTGGATTTGGTTGTACCCGCTAAACCCATTTAGAAAGGAGAAGAACTTCTTCCTTGATAGGCCATCTAGCACTTGATCTATGAAAGGCAAATGGAAATGGTCCTTCTTTGTGGCCTTGTTTAGTTCTTGATAATCTACATAGATTCTCTACTTTCCATTTTTCTTTGGAACTAGCACCAAAGGAGAGACCCATTTACTGTCAGAGATGGGGTAGATGAATCCTGCATCCAACAACTTTTGCAGTTCTTCTTTGAAAATGTCCTTAAGGGCTGGATTCATCCTCCTTTGAGGCTGCCTGATTGGTTTACAATATCCTTTAATGTAAATGTGATGAGTACATACTGAAGGGTGGACTCCCTTCATCTCCTTATGGCTCCAAGCAAAAGCATCCAAGTGGTCTTTCAATAAGCTACACAATTATTTCTCCTGAGAGGTGGATAGGGATGAGTTGATCTTCAAAGTTCTTTTAGGGTTGAATTCCAAATTCTCAACTCGGAGAGAGGTCAGATCAACCACACAGAGATCAACTAAAGGATTGGCGTGGGTTTCTTCCACCAGTTCTTCTAATGGTAGCCCACTGGGGGGTGGATTCCGAATCAAGTTTTCAATAAGATCATCCTTGGTTTGTGGGCCCCCATGGTAGCTTCTACTGTACACGATGGTGCGGAATAGACTTCATCCTTATCTTCCACCTCCAACTAGAGAGGTAAATCATGTTCTAATAGAGGTTGGACAGGAGGATATAGGACTAGCTGTTTGGACATATGCCCGTTCTTGATTGTCATGTTCCCAACTCGACAACTGATGTAGGCATCTGTAGTAGCCAATCAAAGTCTTCCTAGGATGAGAGGATACTCAGTGAGCTTTTCCTTTGGCTGGAGAACTAGGAAATCAGCAGGGTACTCCCAGGAATCAATAGAGACCATTACATCTTCCACAATCCCCTCAAGGATCACAGTGGAGCAGTCTGCTAACTGTAGTACTGTTGTGGTCTTTCTCAAGCTTGAAGGTTGAGCTTGAGCATAGTGTCCTTGGTCATCACATTAATGGCATCCCCTAGATCAATCAGGGTATGGGGGATTATGGTGCCATTGATGTGGACATCGACTACATGACTCCCAGGGTCTAGATATTTCAGACAGATTACCTGCCCCAACATCAGGTTAGATAGTTGTCCTATGACATTGATAGTTGGAGCATCTCTCTTGCACCTGCCTGGGTGCCTGAAGCACTTCTCCTTGATCATCTTGTTGTATATAGGCACATCTTTTATGGCTTGGAGAAGTGGTATCTTTACACATAACTATTTCAATTCTCCCAAAAATTCAGTTTATTCTGGGGTCGGTTGTGTGGTTCCAGTTAGTCTCTCAGGAAAGGGTGGAATGGCTTTCGGTTCATTTTCCTGTTTTTCTTCCTCATCCTCCTTAGGAGGAGGTTGTCTATCTGGGATAATCTTCCTAGATCATAGGTTAATCACATGAATTTCCACAGTATAGGTCGGACATGATGTTTCTCCACTATATACCTGTTGGGCTTGTCTGTTATTAGGGTTCGGGTGCGCTTAAGTAGGTATTTAAGGTTGTCTTGGTGGAGCAAGAGGCAATGGTTGTGGTTGAGCAAGTGGTGGAGGCAAAAGAGTGGGAGGAGAGTTGTACTGGGGCCTCCAACCATGATAAGGTGCATTCCACTGAGGCTGTGGCTGAGCATAAGAGTGAAACGAATGAGCAACTGGAGGAGCATAGTATTGAGATGGATACGACCAAGGAGGGGGTGTGGACCAGGAAGGATGAGTAGGGGGGCCCTAAGAAGGCTTGGAAGTGGCTTGATTGGGGTTGTAATAGGTATGGGATGTCCCTTGCATTCCTCGCTGGTAAGGTCTGGGTCCATGTTGCCTCCTTTGGTTCATGAAATAGAGTGGTTCAATGGTTCCTTCAACCCCCTGATATGAAACTTTAATTCCACGCAAGGAAGGGCATTGATTCATAGGATGGTTTTATTCACAGACCAACACACTTCTATAGAGTGCAATGGGCATTTGTTCCTAGGATGCTTTCTAGTGCACTTGGGAAAAAAGATGGCCAAAGCTCTCTCGGCTTCCTCTTGCTTCCTTTTGATATGCAAGGTATCTATTTGCATGGCAAGAGTCTACCTCATATCACTCTTGAAATGTTCTAGCTGATTCTAAAGTTGTTTCTAAGGGATGAACTGGATGAGGGTGTACTGGCTAAAGGTTGACTTCCCCTACCTCTCTTTCTAGCAGACATAGAATGGTTTCTAAACACAGTCTTTATGTAATCATAACATAGTTGGTAGATGCCTCCCCCAACCAGAAAATGGAGGGTATCTAGAAGGTCTTTAGGGACTCGTCTGAGTAGGACCAACTTCAGAGATTTGGGGTCAAGTGTGCACCTGGGCCTTTTATAACCGAGCTGAAACCTCTCTTCATAGTCTATTAAGGATTCATCACTTCCCATGATCATTCGGAAAATTTCTTCCTTGGTATCTTTTGACCTACAACAGTCTCAGTATTTGTTGTTAAAGACTTGCTGCATCTGAGCCCAAGTTGTGATACTATTTCTAGGTAACCCCATGAACCAGTGTAATGCTGCATCCTTGAGGGTAGAAGGAAATAGTTTCAACTTTTTCTCGTCTTCTGCATAATCATAGGTTCGACAAAGAACAAAAAATTCAAACAAGAAGGTATCAAGATCTTTGGTAGTCAATCCATGGAAGTGAGGTAAGGTTGAAGGACTTATGTTTTTCATTTTTGTGTCCCCATTGGTCTCTCAAATAGGAAAGGCACCTTCTATTCTTTCCCCATTTCCTCTAATGTTTATGTTTTCAGCCATGGTCTCATGAGGAATGGTTTCTTGCTCTTCTTCTAATATAAGATCTTCGTATATCTCTAAAAGTTCACCTATAGGTTCTTCTAGATCACTGCCACCAAAGAAGAGAGAAGGGTGACTCAGTGATGTGGTGGAGGTGTTGGGTAGGAATTTTCCTGAATTGTCTCTGTTCCTACGAGGCATGAAAGGAAATCTCTTTTTGGATGATTTTTTGTTTTTTGCGTGTACCTGCAAAAATGAAATGGATTGAAAAACAAATTGCAACTAACTGAAATGGACTTGCTGAAATGAAATTGCAGAATGGAAATGAAAGCAGGAAATGCCTAATTTACACTTGTTGAAATGAAATTGCAGAATGGAAATGAAAGAAAGAAATGTCTAATCTACTTTTGCAGAATTGAAATTGCAGAATTAAAATTGCAGAATTGAAATTGTAGAATTGAAATGAGACAACTACTCTACTTTTGATGAAATAAACTACTTAGCAGACTGTCATAGTATAAAATAGAAGAAAAACAGTAATCACAAAGTACTCTGACACTTCCCCGGCAACAACGCCAAAAAGAATGGTGGGAACCAGTATTGCAACAACAATGCTGCAACTCCTAGGGATTCCTTCTTTACTTTTATCAACCCGGTAGTTCGTAACAAATTTGGAAGTGACGGTCCTGTATGCGCAAGTACTAGCTCTTACTGTAGGCTGTCACTTGATCAGCTGGCACAAGTTCGCTAGGAGCTTAAGCCAACTTCTATGAGTTCTCAGAAGAATCTTTTAACTATGATGGAAGAAAGCTAACTCTTTAGAGGCTATTCTATGTGCAGAAAGAGAATGAAAACTGACATGGAACGCAAACCCTAGCAAACCCTAGTTTACCCACTAACCCTACTTTTGTGAGAAAAGAGATGGAAACTAATGAGATGAATTCCATTAATTACTAAAAAGGTAAATTACATTTATTCAAGCTACTTCTGAAAAGAAATGAGAAGAAATCATCTTTTTGTACTTTTGAGTGTTTTTATGTGGAATTATTATGCTTGTGATTTATCTGGTTGTGACTCTGCAGAGGTTTGTTGGCAAAGAAAGATGGAGTTGGCTTTTGCAGAGGGTGAGGAAGGTGTGGAGAGGTCCTAAGAAGCCCCTAGTACCCTTCTAAATACTTTCATTGTGATCAGACTTCGAAAAATCACTCACAGGAAACTCTACAGGAGGCTGCAGGGGATCTACAGGAGGTTCTACAGGAGGATCTACAGGAGGAGGCCGAAAGCTGTTTTTAGGGTTTTGAAGGTGGAAGAATGATGGGAAAGGGGAAATTAAGGCTGCATGAAGGTGTTGAGGTGTCTAGAACTTGTCAAGGAAGATCAGGGATGAACGTGATGGTTGGATTTGTTCAAATGGCAAGAAAGCACCATTATGGAAAAAACGCAAGAATTAGGGCAGATTGGCGAAATGTTGTGAATGAGTTGGGAAATGTAGGAGAAGTGAGCTGGTGCTACATACTTTATGGAGGGATGGTGAGCTGAGATGTCCTGCAAGAGATCTGCACATTTACTTATCAAAACTTGACCAAAGGAAGAACTAAAAACAGAGTTTTGTCTAGTTTGACCTAATTTTTGACCTACAAACAGAAAAATGTTGAAAAATACCTTATGAACAGAAAAGCATGTGAGAGAGCTATCGAAAAAGAACAGGAAATGATCTAATAAAGTGAATCTAAACCAATATCAACTTTTCCAAATCAAGTTATCACACTAGCAGTTGCATGGAAGAACAAAAACTGTGTTTTTGGTGGCAGTAGCAGTGCCTTGACCTCAAATCATAGTCCTAGGAAGGGAGAAAGGATATCGGGCCTGCTGTGTCCTTTTTAGATCTTATTTTGTCACTGTAGCAACTTGAAACAAAAACAACTATACTAACCATCAAAAGCAACCTAATCTAACAAAGTAAAGTGAATCTATGCAACATAAACTAACTCATGAATTGAAACAAAAGCATATAAGTACACAAAGGAGGTTTTGGGAAGCTTGGGTTGGGCCCTAACCCAAGAGCTTCAGCCCTCTAAAAGAGATTAGTGCTAGATCAAAAACTGTTTCATCTTTATTTATCAAAAAATAGCAGTTACATCACATAAACTGTTCTAAAAAAGAACTCGAAAATAAGCTGATAAATGTGTTGCACAAAAGTGTGAAAATATACTAAGAACTAACCTACTGAGGCTCAAAGCCTTCTTATTTATACAAATGGGGACTTCCAACAGTCCTCCTAAAATCAAGGAACTCGACTTCCTAGAACTAAAGATAAACAACAGTCCTACTTGACTTGCTCGGTTGCCCCTTGGAATCATCAATGTGAGCCTTTGTGCTCCGAGTTGCTAATGGAGGATTCGAGGAAAGGTGTCATTAATGAAGGAGACACCCCCCTACAAGTCCTCTTTCCTATTTTCCTCGAGATTGGCTGCCATTTGCTCATCAATTCCTTGTCTTTGTCCAAAATTGTCCAAAAAATCTGCATAAAACACTCATTAGACTACATGGCAAAGTGACTAACCCAATTCACTCTATTAGCATAAATATATTCAAAAACATGCAAAAAACTAGTGAGAATGGTGGATTAAGTTGAAATAAGAGGCAGAATGAGCGCATATAGTTACCCATTTCTGGGGCTCATCGGGGCTTACAAATAACTTGTGAAAAGCTGACGGGACAAACGTCTTTCAGGCAGATTTATGGCGTTGAAGCTGTGAAGCCAATGGAATACATTGTACCTAGTCTGCGCATAATGACATTCACAGGAATGGTGGATTGTGGAGCCATGGAAGAAAGGTTCACACAACTGGTATAAATGGAAGAAGATAGGTTTCTGGCTAGATTCCATAAGCAAGATCAAAAGGAACGCGAAAAGGCATGGCACGATCGGCACATCAAACTATGCACGTTCAAGGTAAATGATTTAGTGTTATTATATGACAACAAGTTTGATAAATTTACAGGAAAATTTCAGATGCATTGGCTGGGGCCCTACGCCACCAAGGAGATTACCGATGGTGGAGCAGTTCAGTTGGTAAAGTTGAGTGGAGAGCCATTCCCAAGGAGGGTGAATGGTAGTTGATTGAAGCCATACAGCGGGGATCTGACTAGATGTTTACATGATGGAAGCATAATCTTAGCGCTCCAGGTAGCTAAAAGGAGGCACAGGACTATAAAATAAACTGCCCAAGTTGTAGAGTTGCGTAGTTGAGATACTTTGCGGAATGGAGGATTGTCACATTGTCAGCAGAACCGCGAGGGGAGCTGTGCTATTGAAGGAGAGACCATGGAGGGCAGCTGGAAAGTGATTGTTATGGTCACTGTTCATGACTTGATAGTGGGAAAATGACTAAATGGAGTGGGGGGCCTACAATTAAGTCGGAATTTAAGAGTAATATCTTTGAAAATCTGCCGCCACTCTAGCATTTATGAACCGATTTTTGGGGGAATGGTTGGATTCAAATTCAAAATTTCCTATAAATTATAGATGACCGACCAACGAAAAACACTTGGATTTTTTAGAATTGAGGTGTTGAGCTATCAAGCATGCATGAACCTTGATAATTTTGAAGCTTTGGTAGCGATTTTAGTGTTTGAGAAGTTGTCAAAGGAATCTCAGGAGATTTTACTTGGCATTATGTCAGCACCCGTGGAGACTGCAAGCGTTGGAGAAACAATGGCAGCTTAGGGATCTGCCCTGGAAGTAGTGAGTGTAGAGGTACCTACAAAAGTAGCCAAATCACCAAGGTCACCCAGACGGAGGTCTATGCCACCCTAAGAAGGTCCCAAGCCAAAAAAGGATAAGCAGAAAGCAACACAGCTGATGTGTGAGCCACCAAGGAAACACTAGAAGAAAGAAAAGCCTACTGCACAAGAGAAGGCCAAGGTAGTAGACCTAGAACCTAACGAGGATGTAGAGGACGTCAGTGTGGATGTAGAAGATGTTGACATGGGGATAGAAGATGTTGAAATTGAGGGGGAAAACCCTATCTCCAAGTTGCCACCATATGTCCCTCCATGCCGAGGCAAGGTGAAGGTACCAAAGGACATCGACGAGAACAAAATCACATTTTTCACCCTGTTGCTGCTAGAAAAAGTTACAATAGAAGGACCACGCTTGGTGCGCATCCCCCTTTTGATGCTGGAGGACTGAGATTTAGCAGATACAGAGCACTTTCCCCACTTAGCGATAGATACATTCATGCACTGCCTCTTCTATAAAGACTCTGGTGTGACCACACTAGAGCCAAGAAACTGGATAAAAGGGGTAGAAAAGGTAGGATTATTGAACTTGCTATGGGTGCCACATTATAACCACGTGCCCATAACTTTGATAGTGGTCAAGCAGCTATAATGCTTGGTGCATGATGGGTGCCTGTGGTTAGGAGATCTGATACCAATCACTGACATGCTGATCCATAGGATCAACTTGCTCCCGCACTTAGGTTTGAATTCAACCATGGAATTTGGTAGAAAGTCGGGTGAGCACAACCTCACCGAGTGAATGAATGACAAGTTCAAACTTACCAAGAAGCCACATGGCTACTCCATCTCCAGCATAAACGAACCTGTGGTTAAAGTAGCCACTCAGATTTTGGCAGGGAAAATTATGAGGAAGTGTCGCACAGATGAAGTGCCGGCACCGGTGGTATTTTTAGCATCCTAGTGTGCAGAGGGCATACAATTTAACTGGGCGTGATACCTCTATAGTGAGTTCCTCGTGAACTATAGGGAAGCGCAAGCTCAAATCAAGACTGTCCACTATGCATGGCTGCTACTGTCGATTGTATTGGTTGCATGGGACTTACTGGAGGACAGTCAGTTTCCTTTGATTGCACCAGAGATTCCAGAAGCAATGAAGTTTTCTTCACTCTGGGCCATGAAGAACCTCCAAAGGATCAAGGACAACAAAGTATTTTGGATTCTCGTGGAATCAAGCATCCGTGCTGCAATCAACCGCAATCCATAGCTTTAACCGACTGTCATTGGTCAGTTGTCCGAGTATGTGGAGTTCAAGGTAAACTTCCACTGTGTCCATTAGATTATGAAAGGACCCCACACATAAATGGTATGATCTTCCATACCTGGCAACGGGTGATGCAATCGCCATGGTTCTGGAAAGTTGTCCTGCAGAGTGGCGAAAGGCCTCTGACTTATCGACTGGGACTAACAAGTCTACCATGAAGCAAAGGAAGGAAGAGCCCAGGTTAAAGATGGAGCAGTTGGCCGAAGAACAAAGGAAGGAAGCTAAGGATAAAGCCAGAACAGAGCGCGCAGCTAAAACACAGGCATAAGAGGAGGAGGAAGAGGATGATCATGACTTTGATAGGAGTCCAAAGTCACCTTCTCCACAGATAGATGAGGAGGAGCAGCATTCAGAGCAGGGAGGAGTGGACCCAGAGACTACTTCATTCCAGGTTAAGTGCACAAGAGAGCAAGAGAAAGTAGGGCCATAGAAGAAGTCCAAGGCCAACAAATCATCCCTAGATCTAATCACCTTGACAGAGGGTGATTTGAACGATATCAGTGATACAGTGAGGGATACGACCGTAGAACTACTATAGTACTTTGAGTAGCAGAGGAAACAAGCCTTAGTTGCCATTCAAATGGGTCTGTGTGAACTGTAGATCCAAGCTACCTAGGTGTAGACCACTTTAGGGTGGGGTAGTGCGGCATCGAGCAATTTGGCACCAGGAACCTTAGACGCATCATATATGGTCTGTACAATGGATCCCCGGGTTGTCGCGCTACTGGATGGAGCATTGACCGCAGAAGTAGAGGATGACAGGGCCATTGTAAGTGCCATCAAGCAAGTCGGGTTAAACTTGGCTGCATTTCCAAGTGAAGCCCTTCACACCCTGCTAGATGGTATGATCACAGAAATACAAGCTCAGGAAAAATGCACCTTGAACATTATTAGGGAGTAGAAGGTGAAACATGCAGATGTTCGCCAAAATATCATTTGCAGTTTATCTTCTTAAGAAGATCACAGAAAAGAATGAGCGCAAAACAGCTGTGGTGGCTGAGGCATGTTGGATTGTTCCAGAGCTGAACATCCCTGAAGATGCACCAGTTGAAGCAAGGATCTAAAAGCTTGCTGCAGATGTATGCAAGGCATGAGCAAAGCTGGCTAAGGTTCAGTTTGAATTGAACCTTAAGATCATGAAACTCGAGTTGAGGGCCCAACTTTTGACTCCACCAGAAGTCATAGAGCAGCACGTGACCACTGTAAAAGATGTCATTGCAGCTAGTGACACCGATGTGAAGGACTGCATTGTGCTCTTTGAGCAGGTGCTCGAAGTAGTGACCAATCTGTAGGAAGATCCCAACTTGCAAAGACTGGAAACTGAGGCATGGGAGCTGCAACAGAAGTGCGATGAGGTCAAAGCGATGTCACGCACCGTCGCCATCATGCAGAGGTTGGCAAAGCTATAGGAAGCAAAGGCACTAAAGGAATGGGTGGATGCAGCTCAGCACAAGGAGGCAGTACTGAAGGCCAGATTAGGGCCCTAGCTAAAGGAAGCCTATGTAGTCATTACCTCCATCAAAGGGAAATTGGCGAGTTTGCAAGCGACATAGCAGAAAATATAGGCAGACAACACGAAACCAATGATGGAGCAGTTGGTCAAGCAGGTTAAGCAGGCGGCGATGCAGTGAACTGCCAAGGTTTTAGTCATACGAGTGGAGTTGGGAGGTCTTCGCGACAAGATCTCCACATTAGTTTGGTGACTCGGGGCGAGTCACTAGCTTTGTGTTGGGGGCCTGTTGGGAACGGGTCCCCTGGGGTCAATTTTGGGGTTAAAAGCCCAAGTTTTGGGGCTAAACGCCCAAATTTTGGGGCTAAACGCCCAATTTTTATATAAAGAATGTAAAGTCTTCGCATTTTGTGGTCGCAGAGCACAAAGATGTAAACAGTAAAAAAGGGTTTCCATCCTTAGTTTAGATAGCTTGTGTCGGCTTGATGATATCTGCCCTTGGTCCATGGGCCATGGGGATGTATAAAAAGGGAGTCTTAGAAGAGTATAAAGCAGTTTTTGGTAGAGTTCTAAGAAAGTTTTTGGGTCTGTGAGAACTAAGAGTGGAGAGTCTTAGTGTAGGAAGAGGCTCTGCAGTTGAGTGCGTAGGGGCCTAGGGTAGAAGTTCGTAGCTAAGTACGCAAGGGCCTAGGGTAGAAGTCCACAGCTAAGTGCATGGACCCCTGCAGCTGTGTGCACAAGGAAGTTGAGTCTGTACTAGAGACCTAAACCATCAATAAAGAGAATTAGTCTAGAGATATCTGTGTATGAGTTATTTTTCTTCTATTATGAATGTTTGTGATTATGTTGTGTTGATTACTGGGTTTATGATTTAATGATCTATTGATGCGCGAATCTATGTATTTTACTTTGTCATATGAATGCAAGTAAGAATATTTGTTTACGTGAAGATAATCATAATGTATGTTGAAGTTAACCAATACTTAAGCTAATCGGGATCGACATAGACATAAGGATAATTTCAGAGGCATGTAAGCATCTAAATTGACTGTTTAGGGTCCACGAAGGAAGATCAGAGACTTTCGCGGAGGCTTCAAGGATGAATAAGAGAAGTACATTGATAAGCCCTAAAGGACTTATAGGTCTGCGGGAAGGAAGGGTTAGGGTTAAAAATGACATCGCAACTATCTTAGCGTGTAGAAACTTGGTTCCTGCATCCCCCCATACAGCTTCGGATGAGACTTCAGTCCGCGCTCCGTGGATTGATGATGAAAGGGCTAGTAGTGTAGGGATTTGGTTGGCTAATCAATGCTAAACTTGGGTCAGGGCCCATCAAGCCAACACCATGTTGAATGGTAGTGGTGGAGGGGGAGGTGTGAGCGAAGGCTTATATGGTGGAAGTGAAGGTGGAGGTGGAGTGGATGGATGATTTGTTCTAGGAGTACCCTGAGTTATTAGCTGAACAACACTTTGAGGTGTAGTTTGCACCACTCCTTCGTTGTCACTTGAAGGAGGTCCAATCAATGGGCTAAACTATGGTCTTGATTCTGCATGATTTCTAAAGAATCTCCCACTTTGCATAGCTTCAAACATCAAGGTAATTGCATTACCTGCTTTTCACATAATAACATTTTAATCCAAGTATTCAATGATCTTAAATACTTACCTCACAGTCCCTTGAAGAATATGTGATTTTCTTTGCTATAGCTGACTGAGGTGTGAACTGCAAATTCTGTAACAAATCCTCCCAGAATTCGATTAAGCCATTGATTGACAACCTGTGTAATCTTGTTTTCAGAGACTTCTAGTGATTGCATCAATTCTGGAGTCCACTCTACAAGACTATTGAGCTTCCACCTTCCTTGATTGTCTGTCAGTTTAGCTCCCCACTTGTATAATTCAAGTGGGAAAGTGTAGAAGAAGATTTTGTGTACCTTTATATACAGATATCTATTCAACGAATCCTCCTTCGACATGCACAAATTCCTGTTTTCTTGAGCCACGAACTCGTGAATATTCTGATCTTACCACTTTTCAATCTCTTTCTTAGTCAGATTCCAATGATGCAACACCACACATCTCTCTAAAAGATCTTGGTCTTGGAAATGAAACCATTTGTTGGCTTAGGGGGTTCTGACCCAGGTTCAGAGTTAGTTACACCAACCCAAAAAACCCTACACTGCTGGCCCTTTTGGCGACAACCCACGTACAACAGGCTTCAGTCTCACCCGAAGCAATACTGGGGGATGCAAGACCCAAGTTTCTGAATCTAGAGACTAGTGTGATGTCTTCCAACGCCTTGGATCTGCCTCCGCGTAGATCGATAGAATTATATGGCTCGTTACCGTAACTTAGTTAAAGCGACCTCCAGACCTTCGCGAAGGTCCACGATCAGTCCTTGTGGACCTTAAACAATTGGTTTACCTACTTATGCGCATAAAAAATTAACCCTAGATTGGATTTCACGTAGATCTACTTCATTTGTTAGAAAACATAAGAGAAATAATCTGAAACTTCACAGAAGTGGCTAAGAATACATTCCAGACATTAGCAAGATAGACTCAATAAATTCGCGTAGCATTCAATCATTATTTCATAAACCATGTCATTCATCGACAACATATAACAGAAATAGATACAAACAGAAATACTTAGTAATTCTTCGGAAAACTGTCTGTATTGATCTTCAATTCACTGATTACAGACTCTTCTTACCCTGTGCACAAAGCTGTAGGGGTCCGCATACTTAGCTACAGACTCTACCCAGGCCTCTCGCACACTCAACTATAGGAGCCTTCCCTTATCTATCTAAGCACAAGAAGCAGAGCCTTCCTGCCTTAACTCTTTCCCAAGACAACAAAACTCTTTCAATGAACCCAATTCTCTATCCAAACTTTTTCAGAACTTACTTTTTAGACTCACTAAGAGTTAACTATTTATAGAAATTTCAATATAATGCCATGATCTGCGAACCATGGGTGAATCTCAAAACCAACTCAAAACCTTACCCAAAACAAGGGGCTAAGCCCCTTTGACTCTTATTCATCTACGCGCTCCGCATCCACATATTGCAGAGACTTTACATCTTTTACAAAATTATATACAAAATTTGGGTTAATTAACCCCAAACTAACCGAGGGGACTCCATCCCAACAAGAGATGTACCTGAACTATAAATATGTTGCATACTTGTAAAAAAAATGGTCATGGGTGCTGTAGATTCTCCTATCCAAGGAGATGTTGTAAAGGCTTCTTTCACATTATAGACCTCTTGCTACAAATTCACTGATAACTTCTGCTAGAGGTGATGAAATCAAATTTTGTCAAAGACCCATTTGACGTATTGAAGAGATATTTACATTGATATAAGGCACTTGAAATTTCATGACCTGTGAATTGAGAAAATGATTCCAGAAACTCATGGTACGTGAGGCCACACAACGTTCCAGATATGTGTAACTTCAATTGCTCATATCTCTCAAACCAGGAAACGAAATCAAATTCCGTAAAAAACCAATTTAGGCTAACAAAAAATAGTTTCAAATAAGCTATTTTTCACCTTCTAGAATGCTCTGTGGAGGTCATAGTACTTGCGTGAAGTTTTTCGAATATTGCTGCAGAATTTTGAAACTGAAATATGCTTTAAACCCTCATTCCCATGGAGTCGTAACCTGAATATGATACCATTGATTCAAATTTTGGTGGGAGATCCCCAAGATCCAAAAAAATGAAATTCCAGAAGAAAAGAGGAGAACACGCAATAGAAAAAACCACAAAGGTTTTTTTATTAAAATAGAGAATAACTGTAAAAGCTACATTGTGGTGGATAATTTGTCCTTTTACAAAATGCGACTTGTTACTTATAAAAATAGTTATTGTTCAAATGAGAAAATGAAATGGTACTTGTTTTTTTGAGGTAGCAAAAAATCACCCGATTTTGAAAAGTGGTGATGCCAGAATACATTTTTTTTTAAAGCATATTTTTAGCACTTGAAAATTTCGAATGTATCAAGTATGAACATTTCTTTTAAAACATTAATGATTTTCATCTTGATCTTAAAAAGTGTTCATGCAACATCAACACATTTTTTTAAAGAGTTTATTTTTGACACTTTTATTTTTATTTATTTATTTATTTTAATGTAGCTAGTATGAACACCTTTTTTAAATGTTAGTGATTTTCATCTTGATTCTGAAAAGGGTTGATGTAGCATCAACCCTTTTTGTTTAGAGGGCTTATTTTTTACACTTTAAATTTTCTAATGTATTAAGTGTGGATATATTTTTTAAATGTTTGTGATTTTCATGTTGGTAATAAAACATAAATTTTTTTTTAAACATGACCAAAAAAA
>APFE031172940.1:24768-63331 GCA_000404065.3 Pinus taeda
TATTATGTTTTTGTTTTGCTTTATTTATTGTTATTGTTATATATATATATCTAATTGTTTTCTTTTTTAATTTTTGTATTATTTTTTTGTGTTTTTTTTACTGTTTTGAATTTTTTTTATGATATTTAAACCTTTTTTTCTTTTTTGTATTTTTTTCACGCGCTCTGAATCTGCGCGCGTGCCCGCTCCCTGTGTGTCTTGTTCCCTGCAGACTTGTCCGCCGGGGGTTTTGTTTCTTAGCTGCAGTCAGGCTGGCTGGATCGACTGCCCTTCATGGAGGAGTTGACTCCTCCTCAGGGGGCTTCCTCCCCTCCTCCGCTAAGGCCTTCAGATCCTTGCTGGCCTCTTTGCTAAAGAGGAAATCAGTGGAAGCTGTGAAGTTCGTGAAAAGACTTGAAGATATCCCTGAGATTGCCCTTCCGTCTGAAGGTCCGATTCAAGTAGCCTTGTCCCTACTAGATCGTGCCCTGGTCGGTCAGTTCACAGGATTATGGCCCTCTCCGAAATCAACCAAGAACTAGGTCACAAGGAACTGGGCTCTGTTGATAAAAAACAAGGTAACCTCTTACTTCCTCAGAAGAGAATATTTCTTATTTGAATTCTCTGCAAAAGAAGACAAAGATCTCATTTTCAGGAATGGCCCCTACTTCATGGGCCCCCAAGGTCTGTATCTAAATAAATGGACGCCAGACTTCTATCTAGCGATGGATGTTCCTACAACGGTCCCGGTATGGGTAAGACTCCCTAACCTCCCCGTCCACTGCTGGAATCGCGAATCCCTGAAGCATATTAGAAACTCTCTTGGGAAATTCATTGACAAAGACAACAACAAGGATCAATATGACTGTGCTAGGATTTGTGTGGAGGTAGGTCTGGAGGTCGGTTTACCAGAAGCTGTCAAAATTGTTGTAGGTCCCTGGACCCATGTTCAGAAACTGGACTACGAACAGCTGCCGTTCAAATGCCGGAAGTGTCATGTCTATGGACACTTTGCCAGATACTGCCCGTCCAAAGGGGTGGAAGAAAAAGGGAAAGAAGAAGGGTGGAATCAAGCAAAGTGCCCCAAAAATTCACACAAGAAGAATATAAATGCTAGCCCGAAAGTTCCTTAAGCGGGCCCGGTTCAGAATCCATCCATGGAACAACAAGGTAACAAATATGAGATACTTGGATCTGAAATAGTGATCACGTAAGAGACAAAAATCCCAAAGGAGACCCCTCCATCCAAAGCCTCCCCCTCCAAGAGTGTACCAGAGAGATCCAAAGAGAACCTATCAGAGGAAGAACAAGAAACCCAAGAGTCCGAGGAATCGGACGAAGAAGGGGAAATAGTTGAATCCCAGTTTTCCCCAAGAAGATCTACAAGAGGACGCATGTCAGCAAAGGAAAAAAGAGAACAAGAGACTTATAAAGACAAGCTCCAGGGCAGCCAGCCAACCCTAGAGAAACTCCTAGCAAAAACCCCGAAGATGAAGAAGATCCAAACTCAGAGCTCCAAGGGAGCTCACCACAGCAAAAGTAAATAATGAAAATAGTCTCCTGGAACCGTAGGGGAATGGGTACCAAAACAAAGGAAGAAGAAATGAACAACCTAGTAAGATTGGAAACCCTAGACATCCTTCTCATCTAGGAGACAAAATTCGAGGACTCAGCCTTCCTCCAGACAAGTAGAGAATTTTGGAAGAAAGGAGCGCTTGCAACCTCCGCTCTTGGAGCTTCGGGAGGACTTGGGTCGCTCTGGAATCCCAATAAGTTCTCACTAATCTCTGAATCTCTGAACACCCATTGGATTTTTTTAAAAATGCAGCACTTAGAATCTAAGGAAATTATTTTCCTGTTCAATGTTTATGCTCCTAACAATGCAGGTGAGAAAAAGCTATGTTGGGATTCTATAAAAAAATTTGTAGATCTAGAAAACTTGGAGAACACAATCATAGTCGGAGACCTCAACCTCACCCTCCTCTCATCAGAAAAAAGAGGAGGCTGCATCGTCAGAGATCCGACAAGGGAATTAGTGGAAGACCTCATGCAAGATTGGGACTTGATAGACATCAAGCCGAGTATAGGTAACTTCACCTAGTCAAATAAGAGAGTTGGCCCGGGATACATAGCGGCAAGACTGGACAGATTTTTGGTTCAAAGCTCCTTCCTTCTCCTTGGGTTAGATGCTAGAATGAGAATTCTCCAAAGCAGCGTTTCAGACCACAAGCCCATCAGCCTTGAGCTGTTGACCCCCAAGGATCGGGGGCCTATACCTTTCAGATTTAGCTCACTTTGGATCAAAGAAAAAGATTTTATGGAAAATATTAGAGACTGTTGGAAAAAGCCAGTCAAGGGATCAACGTTTTTTGTGTGGGAGGAAAAAATAAGAAGAGTTAAAAGCATGCTGAAAAATTGGACCTAGACCCTTCCAAATCCTACAGCGAAAAGGAAAAAAATTCAAAGTGCATTAGCAAGACATCACCTACATATTGAAACAGCTGAAATCACTAAAGATGAGTTGGAAAAGGAGGCCAAACTTCAGCAAAGCTTCCACAAGGCCTGTCTGGCAGAGGAAGAAACTGGAGGCTCAAGTCTAGGAGCCTCTGGCTCAAATTTGGAGACAGAAACTCCTCCTTTTTCCACAAACAAGCCCAAGTGAGGAAAGGTCGCAACTCCATCAGCGAAATAAAAGAAGACAACCATGTTTTGAAGGATTTTACCAGCATAAAAAAGGCAGCTTCAGATCATTTTGAACAGTTGTATAGAGAAGAACCAGGAGTTGATTTAAATGCTACCATGTTGGATGCAGTCCCTAACATGATCACCTCTAAAATGAATCAGACTCTTGAAGCCAAAATCATGCAAAAGGAAGTTAAGGAAGATCTCTTCGCAATGGATCCCGATAAAGCCCCGAGACTAGACGGTTTCACGCCCAGGTTTCTCCAGGCCTGTTGGCAGATTGTAGAGAAGGAATTCTACAAAATGATACAAAAATCTCAAGACTGCTAGAAGATCGGTGGCTGTACAAACTCAGCCTTTCTTGCCCTCATTCCCAAAGAGAAAGGAGCAAACTCTTTCAACAGATTCCACCCAATTTCCTTATGCAATATTGGGTACAAGTTTATAACTAAAGTGATAGCCAACAGGTTGAAAATAATTCTCCCCAAAATCATCCCAGACAACCAAGGTGGATTTATCCATGGCAGGAAATTGGTGGACAATTTTGTTCTGGTTCAAGAGGCGATTCAACCTCTTGGTCCTCTTTCAAATATCTGGGACTGCCCATCTTCCATTCAAGGACTTTGAGTAAAGACTGGTTGCCACAGTTAGACAAATTTAAATTAAAAATGCAGGCCTGGGGGTCCTCCTGGCTAAATATAGCTGGGAAATCAGTGCTCATAAAAGTAGTTCTCAGCAGCCTTCCATTATTTAAATTCTCGATTCTATTGGCACCTGTGGGAATCATTAAAAAGATGGAGGAATTAAACAGAACTTTTTTCTGGAAAGGAGGCAAACAAAACGAGAAAATAATTTCTCTAGTAAATTGGGATATAGTCACCAGACCATTTTAGGAGGGAGGTCTGAACTTTAAAGATCTTAGTGCCCAAAACTTAGCCATGGGAGCCAAATTAATTTCGAAAATCATAGCTCCAAATCCTTGTTGGGTGCAAATTGCGTTGTGGAGGAAGTACTTCAGAGGACCGAGAAATAGATGTTTAGAACAACCCAAGAACCAATTCAACTCTCCTTTCAGTAGGTTCATTAGCAGAACCAGTTCGTTGATAAGAAACCATGCATTCTCGATACCAGGTAATGGAAAATGCATTCATATTTGGAATGACAGCATCCTAAATAGACCCCCACTGGAAAAATCAAAGAGCATGCCTGATTTGCAGCGCTGGATGTCAGAGGCCAGCATAAACTCATTGTGGGATCTTTCAACATGGAAGGGCAATGTGTGGTTGGGTTGGAAGTAGCTCACAGTTCCATCCAACTTATTCCCTGACCTGAAAACGTTAATCATACAGTTGCATGGGCTAGCTCCAACTCAAGCAAGCAAGCATGACGTCAGAGGCTGGGGAACAAGCCGAACAGGTTATTCTGTAGCCCAGGGCTATGTCAAATGCCTTGAGAGGCCCCACGTGCCTCCCAACCCTGCTCCCTGGATTGGCATTTGGAGAATTCCTTCAATCCCCAAGGTAGATCACTTCTGTTGGCTCCTCTGCAACCATAAATGTTGACTGAAGACAGGCTTAAGAAAAGGGGCTTCTCTGGGCCATCTAGATGCTCTCTTTTTAAGGAAAATTCAGAATCTTCTCTCCACATCATGATTAAATGCAGATTCACAGTCTCCATATGGCAGGAGCTTCTTATCTCCTGGAAACATAAATTCACCTTCCCATCATCAGTCTCGGAACTATTTGCAGGCTGGATGGTCAAATACCCAGGCTACTCTCCAAAAAATAAAATAGTCAGGTCAGCATGGAGTGCTCTACCAAAATTCATCAGTTGGCAAGTATGGCTGGAAAGGAACCGAAGGATTTTTCGAAATAAGGAACAGGACTTCAGATTAGTGGCTAACACAACAAAATGTTAGGTAGTTGAGTGGCTAGAAGATAAAGGGGATGACACAAATTTAAGCCAACAAGACATAGAGTTGGGAACTGCTCTCAACTCCAAAGTTCCTGTCATGCGGAAAGAGTTATTTTTGCGGACAAACCTAACCTCCCTAGGAGTCTAAGACTCTCTAGTGACAAACAAACCAAACAAGAGCAATCCTTCTCTAAACATACATTATTCTATGAGAAACCAAGTGTTTTCCGATCTAACCTTAGGTCCAACGCTTGTTGTAGCGGTCCAGCCTTGCTGATCCAGATGAGCTCCTCCTTCACTTTAAGACCTGCATACACTACAAAGCAAACGATTACATAACACCTGAATATTCATCATAAAACAAAGCATATTTATCATATTGACCAAGGAGTACATGAAATAATTCATTAACAAATCATTGAGAAGAATGGACTTATTTGTATTAAGTAATCAAAAAGGAACCATTACAACCTGAGCCTTGGTGTTGTGCAAGCTCCTCCCAGGGTCCAGCAAGAGATTCCTCTACTTTGACAAGCTCACCCACTTCCAATATGGCAAAAAGAAAGGATGGTAATCTCTCCTCACAAGTTAACAATGGAAGTCCTAATTCCAGCAGCATCAACCCTTTGGAATGTTCAGCTTTCAACCTTCCTTTCCCCCCCCTTTGGCCCCCCCCCCCAAGCCTGTTTTATAGTATTCTAGAGGAAGTTATTCAGTTCAACATCATGGGATACCCCTCTTTGGATGGGGTAGCTCCTCTCTTGATGGGATAGTTCCTCTATCATAGGGATGCATGAACCATCTGGAGGCGCTCAATACACGTCAAACACTCTTCTAGAAGGCTCTAGAAGTGACCACAAGTAACTTTTTAAAGATGAAACTCGCGCCTTTTGACCTTTACAGGGGTACGCACCCAACCTTTGCTTACAGAGCGTACAAGTACGCAGGTACAGTGTGTTTGGAGTGCGTACACGCAGGCAAGGTAGAGAGAACCTGCGTACCCAGAGATAAACATGTTTTTAAAGTGACTTTCTCTCTTTTTGAAGTTTGACATGAAGAGCAAAGGTTTGAGGCTTGACAAGGAGGACAACATGGCTATTTAACTGCAGATAACCATGGTGACAAATTTCAGTGTAACAGTAAGCATTAGCAGTCACAAGCCAAGGTCTACCTAAGATTAAAGGGTGTCCATCGAGTCAGTTTTTGGGGTTGATTATCAGAAAGTCAGTAGGGTATTCCTAGGAATCTACAAATACCATTACATCGTGAGTGTACTTCTGGCCTAACTACCGATCGGTCAGCCAGTTCCAATAAGGTGGAGGTTGGTTCCACTGATATAATGCCAAGTTTTTGACAAGTTGTATTTGTTAAACTATTAATTGCAGCCCCTAAATCAACTAGGGCATTTGAAAAGGTTTGTCCATTGATTTGCACCATCACTATAGGATTCCCTGGGTCTTCATATTTGACAAGTGCTTTTCTTCCTGATAATAGATCAGATAGGGTGCCAACTACTTGGACAGTTGGGTTAGTTGTTATTCTCCTCTTTGGATTTCTTATACATAGCTCTTTGATGGTTTTTGCCTATATTGGGATATCTTGGATAACTTGGAGGAGTGGGATTTTTATACGCAAATTTCTTAGTTCTCCCAAAAGATCAGAGTCAGGATGTTCTATAGGGCATGGTATGATTAATTTTTTTAGGAATGAGGAAGAAAATGTCGTTGCTTGGTCATGAGTTTGTTGTTTGACCACATCCTCTTCTTGTAGTGGTTGTTCTACGGGTAACTGATTTTCAACTTGAGCATTTTTATCTCCCTCGGTTTCTATTATGTGCCCAGACCTTAATTGAAGGTTGTTGCACTCCCTTACATCGGTTTCTAGTTCTGGTGTTTCAATTATTTGAACAGATTGAACTGGTCTATTATTTGGGTTCGAGTTGGGTTGGGCTGGGAGTTGCGGTCTTAAGTTGGACTGGGGATTTTGTTGTAGTGTATATGGCACTGACAATGTGGGTTAAGGGAGGGGAATGGTTCCAGCTGGCTGATTCATTGGTCTTTGCCAGTTTGACTGCCATGCTTGACTCTGTGAAGTGGGAGGGGACCATTTTGTTGGATATGCATTGTTTTTCCAATATGGTGGAGAGTAGGGAAAATTTGGCCAATTAGATTGGTTTGTTTGATTTGGCCATGGTGATGAAGGAAATGGTTGTTGTGACCAGTTTGGAAAGGGTGGCTGATTTTGCCACATCGTATTATATTGTTCAGCATGATATTGCAGAGATTGGAAAGAAGAAGATGGATCAAAGGGCATACCTGGTTGTCATGGCTGCCATTGATGGCACTGATTGAGTAGGTACACTGGTTCTGATTCTTCTTCCGCTTCTTTGTACACTGCTTTCAAACTCGGGAGTGAGGGTCAGTTCTCTGTGGAGTGATCTTTTGTACAAATATCGCATACTTAAACTTCATCCAATGGGCACTCTTTATGGTTGTGTTTCTTTCTGCATCTAGGGTAGAATATTGCCAGATTTTGCTCTGTTTCTTCTTGTTTCTGTTTAGCCTGCATAATATTGAGCTACGTTTTCAGAGTCCCTAATATATCAGTTTTGAAATCCTCTAGTAAATTTCTGATTTCTGCGCAGGTTACTCCTCCACCAAAGATCTTGTTTTCCCTTGTGAGCATGTCATTTTTCACTGGTTTTAGCCTTGTACTACCTCGTGAACTCCTGATTCACAAATCAATAATGTCAGCAAAATTTTCTTGATAGATGTCACATTTTCCCATAATGTTTAGTGTTTCAACCCATTGTTCCTTCATCCCTTTAATTAATGTCGTTTTTAACACATTGTCAGGTAAGGGTAATGATGCATAAGGAGATCTCTAAAGATTATATTGAAAACTTTCAACATACTCTTCTAGTGTCTCATTAGGTTTGGCTACCATCTGAAATATTTCATCCTTTAATTCTCTAGACCTACAATAATCCTGATATTTCTTTAGAAAAGCACCTTTCATCTGATCCCAGTTGTTTATAACACCTGCACCTAACCCCATGAACCATCGTAAAGCTGCTTTTTAATGTGGAGGGAAATAATTTTAGCTTTTGGGGATCGGTGGTATAGTCATACCCCTAGCACAATACATTGAATTCAAACAAAAATGCATCTGGATCTTCCGATGTTAGACCATGGAATGTAGGAATATGTTGGAGAGGAATGGCCTTCATAGGTGCATTAACAGCAGTATCCACAATGGGATATTGCAGTGTGGAGGTTTGAGGTGTTTGCTAGTTCTGGTCCAGTTGGTCAAATATGTGCCAATATCCTTCTAGGATTTCTAAGGGGGTATTCCTAGGCTGGCTAGAAGGAGTAAGAATTACCTTGATAGCACTTCCTTTGTCTGGGATGATGAGACTTCCTTGCTGAACTAATATCTGGGGGGATCTTAGCTTTTCAGGTTCTTCATCTTTGTTCTGGATGATTTTGACAGCACTTTCCTTATCTGGGACATTTAGTGGTTGAACTATTCCAAGAGGAGACCTTGGTTCTTTGGTTTCCCCTGTTTCTCCTCCTCCTTCGTAGAGATTACTAAGGTTCCCTTCTTGTAACGATTTTGGTCTAGAATTCTCAATTTATTGAAAATCTTGCTCCTCTGTTTGGTTGTGCACATCAGTAAAGGCTACAGATGGTGATTCTATGGCCCGAATGGAACTAGTAGGTTGTCTAGAAGCATCTTTTCTAGAGCCTACTGATGGTTGAGATTCTGCTTTCTTAAGGATATCGTCTATAAAGGTCGATCGACCGAGGGTCACCGGTCCCTTAGCTTTATCAGGTTTGGGTAGTGGTTTTGGATTCTTTTCAGGCTTTCTTTGCTTATTCATGCACACCAATCAAATACTTATTTCTACCCAAAATAATCAATGAATATGCAGGATAGCGAGCGGGGGAGTAGGGTTGTTACATGCTCCATATGCAGGTTCTTACCTTCCATTTTTAAAACCCAACTCTCTCCTAACAGGTACTCACACTACTCTCTTTCCAAAAGAAACAAATGGCTACACTCTCCCTGGCAATGACACCAAAATGTTGAGTGATAAATGGTGTCTTTTTAACCCCTATTTACCCTACATTAATTATCAATCCAGGCCTGATTTTTTATCTCAAGAGTGTACTCAGTCTGAAGTGGTCACTTGTTCAAGAGTAATGTTTGTAGTACAGTGCTTACAAAGGTAAATGAATGCTAGGAACAAAATCTAATTGTAATGGCAAGAAACTTAAATGCTCTATAACTAAATCATTCACTCAAGAAACTACAGCAATCATCAATCAAGGATGCAGTAATGATAACTCTTTCCCTTGTAAATTTATGTAAATGAAAATCAATCACAAACAAGATCTCCAATATGAGAACTTAGACAGTAGTAGTCAATGTTTGTTACAGTTGTGGATCTTTCTATTCACACTCAAGAAAATGTTGGAAATAACAATTCGACTAGTAGAAAAGGAACAACAACTAAATCTATTGAAAAGATCAAACAACGAAGCTTAATCAACAGAAATGAATTGAACAACAAATCTCAAATGAATTGAACAGCAAAGCTTAAATGATTTGAACAACAATCTTCAACTAATAAAGGAACAACAAATCTAATTAAGTGTAAACACACAGCGACTATAAAGTAATTGAATCAGTAATCTTGTTCTAGCATAATGGACATTAACTACAGGTATAAAGGAATGGCAATTGCAGTTGGAATTGAATGACAGTTAAATGAATAGCAATCACAATTGTAAGTGAATCGTAGTTAAATGAACAACAATCGCAACTATAAATGAACAATAGAATCTGAATTAGACAATGCAATATTGTTTCAGAATGAATAGCATGAAATTTTAAGTTGTGAATAATAATCTTGCTATCCAAATACAATTTTGATATAATAGAGAAATTCAGGGAAACGTTCAGAAACAGAAGATCACTGAATAAAGTGAATTAAGGAAATGCAAAGGAAATCAAACCACACACGACTTTAATTGTAAAATAGTGATACAAGAAGCAAGTGGATCCACTAGGGTCGGGCCCTTAGCCACCAAGGAATCACTACCGCGGTTTCTCCAAGATCAGATAATAGAACAACAACTGAGTTATATATTAATTAAGAATGGAAAAGTTACAGCTATCACTCTTCAAAGAGAGTCAATGATCAAAGTTAAGATTACAACACTAAGTTCTACAAATTGACAATGATATCTGCCCCCTGGGATACTAGTGTTGTCCCTTTTTATAATGGCCAGGCAGAAGTATCAAGAATATAGATAAGCCTTGAAGCAACGATCCCTCGAGATCAAAGAAACCTGAGGGATTCGCTATATCTTTGATCTCCAGTTCATCGTTTTGTCTTCTTGTACTGATGGTGTGGTTTCTCTTCCTTTTCCTAGTCCATGTGCTTCGATCTTGATCTCCTTGTCTGGATACAGCTTCCTATCAAAGGGACAACAATTGCTTATGCTTTGTCTTTTCCTCCCAAATAATGATTTTCTATTTCCTTCATTTTCTGTATAGAAAAAGACAATAATTAGTTATTTTGCACCAATCACAAATCTCCTTAATTCTATCATAATTCTTTAACATATTACCATATTAGAGTGTAAAGGAGTTATGATTCAAAGGAAAAGATAAAGAAATAAATGGTAAATTCATACCTTTTCCAATGCTCAACACCCAGCACCTCTTGTTTTGTATTTATATATTTTATTGCAGTTTATGAATTAGTTGTTGTTAGACAGGTTTCTTCCTTGGTTAGAATAGGTTGCTTTCAGTGATTTACATAGTCGTTTCCATTTCAGTTTGTTGAAGTAGGTTAAATAGTGATAGGAAAAAGATACAAAAAGGCCATCAATAGAGCCTTGACCTCCTTTCCTCCCTTTTGGACCATGAATTGAGGTCAAGACCCTCGCTGCCACAAAAACACAGATTTGCCTTCTCCATGCAATTTCAAGTGTTGTAGTTTGATTTAGAGGTTAATTCTTTGCTTCAGATCTATTTTGTCATGTTCATTTATGTTTCTGCAATAAATCTCCATTCATGCTTTCCTTTCCATATAGTATTGTTCAGCATTTTATTTTCCTAGATCAGAATTTAGTTTAACATGAGATACAATCCTGTTTTTTGGTGCAACTAGTTTCTTTGCTTTCTGAGTTTCACTGTTTGATTTGTAGCTCTCTTGCAGTACATCTCTGCTCATTATAAGTCAATAAATCAGCCACCACCATCTCTCTTTGCTACATGTTCCATAGGTCATTCACAGCCCCTCATAAATCTGCCCTAATTTTCTGCACTTTTCTCATAAACTTTCCTCCCTTTCCTTGAACAAATCCAACCACCTCTCTCTTTCCTAATCCTTCTAGATGGACCTTAGACACCTTAACACATCTTTCTAGCTTTCAGCTACCCTATCTGACCATTTTACCACCTTCAAAACCTCTAGAATAGCACTCAGCATCCTCCTGTAGATCCTCTTGTAGACCACCTGTAGGTCCCCTGCAGCCTCCTGTAGAAATTCCTGTAGGTGACTTTTTTGAAGTCTGATTGCCGGGAAAGCCTCCAGAAGGTTACCATAGGCCTTATAGGACCCATCCGCACCTTCCTACACCTCTGCAAACTCCAAAGTCGCCCTCCATCACCACCTAATCACTACCACATCCACAAACAAACAAATTACATGCATGACAATTTCACATAAAATACATAAAAACCCAAAAAGATGTTTTTTTCTCATTTCCTCCTAGAAATAGCTTGAATAGATGTTGTTTACTTCCTAAGTAGGCAATGGCATTCATTTTATGGTTTTTCATCTCTCTTTTTGCAAAATTAGGGTTAGTTGGTTAATTAGGGTTTACTGGATTACATTTCAGTCTTCTTTTCCTTTCTGCAAATAGAGTAGCATCTGTGAGCTTTCCTTTCTTTCATCACACATAAAGCTTCTTCTAGAAATCATAGAAGTTGGCTTGAGCTCCTAGTGATCTTGTGCCAACTGACCAAGTGACAGCGTACAGTAAGAACTAGTACTTGTGTATATAGCAATGTTGCTTCCAAGTTTGTTACGAACTACCGGGTTAATAAAAGTAAACTAGGAAGCCCCATGAGTTGCAGCATTATTGCTGCAATACTGGTGCTCACCACTTTTTGGCGTCATTGTGGGGATGCATCAGAGTATTTTTTGATTATTTCTTTTCTTCTATTTTCTACTACAACATTCTGCTAAGTAGTTCATTTCAGCGAAAGTAGAGTAGTTGTTTCTTTCAATTTATGCAATTTCCATTTCAACAAAAGTAGATTAGTCCTTTCAATTCTGCAATTTCCATTTCAGTGAAAGTAGATTAGTCCTTTCAATTCTACAATTTCCATTTCAGCAAAGGTAGATTAGTCATTTCCTTGCTTTCATTTCAAATATGTAAATTCCTTTCAGCAAGTTCCTTTCAGTAGTTGCAATTTGTTTGTTCAATCAATTTTAGTTTTTCAGGTACAAGCAGACAAAAAACAAAAATCACCCAGAAAGAGATTTCCTTTCATGCCTGGTAGGAACAGAGATAATTTAGGGAAATTCCTACCCAACACCCCCACCACATCACAGAGCCATCCATCTCTCTTCTTCAGTGGTAGTGATCTAGAAGAACCTTTAGGGGAACAACCAGAGATATTTGAAGAACCTATAGGAGAAGAAGAGGAAGAAAACATCCCTCCTGAGACAATGGCTAAAAATAGAAATGCTAAGGGGAATGGAGAAAGAGTAGAGGGTACATTTCCCATCCGAGAGACCAATGGGGACACTAAAATGAAGAACATAAGCCCTTCAGCACTACCTCACTTCCATGGATTGACTACCGAAGATCCTGACACCTTTCTCTTTGAGTTTACTGTTATCTGCCAAACCTATGACCATGCAGAAGATGAGTAGAAGTTGAAGTTGTTTCCTTCTACCCTCAAGGATGTAGCATTGCGTTGGTTCATGGGGTTACCTCGCAACAACATCACAACTTGGGCTCAGATGTAACAAGCCTTTAATAAAAAATATCGAGACTATTGTAGGTTAAAAGGTACCAAGAGAAGTGATGAATCCTTGGAAGATTATGAAGAAAGGTTCCATCTTAGTTATAAAAGGGCCAAGTGCACACTTGACCCCGAATCTCTAAAGTTGATCCTGCTCAGAGGAATTTCAGAAGACCTTCTAGACACGCTCCATTTACTGGCTAGGGGAGACATCTACCAAATACCTTATGATACATAAAGATTATTTTTAGAAACCATTATAGGGTAGCCTGAAAGAGAGGTAGGGGGAGTCAACCCACAGCTAGTACCTCCTCATCCAGTTCATCCCTTAAAGGTGAACTTGGAAACATGCTGAAAGACTTCAAGAGTGAGATACTGCAGACTCTTGCCATGCAAATGGATACCTTGCATATCAAAATAAAACAAGAGGAAGCAGAGAGGGCTTTGGCCATTTTTTGTCTTAGGTGCACCAGGATAATGTCCATTGAACTCTATAGAGGTTTTTTCGGTCTGTGAAGAAGATCATTCTATAGATAAGTGCCCTTCCTTGCCCGGACTTAAAGCTATATACCAAGGGACCGAAGGAGCCACTGAACCACTCTATTTCATGAACCAAAGGAGACCGCGTGGAACTAGACAATACTAGAAAAGAATGCAAGGGACATCTCAGGTATATTACAACCCCAATCAAGCCACTTCCATACCTTCTTGGGGTTCTTTTTCTCATCCTTCCTGGTCCACACCTCCTTCTTGGACATATCCATCTCAATATCATGCCCAACCAGCCGCTTATTCATTTCACCTATGCTTAGCCACAACCTCAGTGGAATGCATCTCATCAAGGTTGGAGGCCCTAGTACAGCTCTCCTCCCGCTCTTTTGCCTCCACCACCTACTCAACTAAAACCATTGCCTCCTACTCCACTAAGGCAACCCCAAATACCTACTCAACCAAACCCAAACCCAAACAACAAACAGACTCAGCAAGTATATAGTGGGGAACCATCATGTCCAACCTATGCTGTGGAGATTTAGGAGATTAACCTACGATCTAGGAAGGTTCTCCTAGATAGCCAACCTCCCCCTTAGGAGGTTGAGGAAGATAAAGAGGGAAGTGAACCATAAGCAAATCCACCCTTTTCCGAGAGACTATCCGGGACAACACAGCCCACCCCAGAAGAAACTAAACTTTTGGGAGAATTGAAACAGTTATGTGTAAATATTCCACTTCTCCAAGCCATAAAGGATGTGCCTATATACAATAAGATGATCAAAGAGAAGTGCTTCAGGCATCCAGGTAGGCGCAGAAGAGATGCCCCAACCATCAATGTCATAGGACAACTATCTAACCTGATGTTGGGGAAGGTAATTTGTCCAAAATATTTAGACCCTGGAAACCTAGTAGTTGATGTCCACATCAATGGCACCATGAGCCCACATACCTTGATTGATTTGGGAGCTACCATTAATGTGATGAAAAAGGACACCATGCTCAAACTCAACCTCTAGGGCTCCTTGAGAAAGACCACGACAATACTGCAGCTAACAGACCGCTCCACCATGACCCCTGAGGGGATTGTAGAGGATGTGATGGTATCCATCGATTCTTCGGAGTACCCTGCCGATTTCCTAGTTCTCCAGCCAAAGGTGTAGCTCACTGGGTATCCTCTCATCCTGGGAAGACCCAGTTGGCTATTGCAGATGCCTACATCAGCTGTCGAGCTGGTAACATGACAATCAAGAATGGGCATATGTCCAAACAAATAATCCTATACCCTCTTGCCCAACCCCTGCTAGAAAATGATCTACCTCTCTGGTTGGAGGAGGAGGATGAGGATGAAGTCTATTCTGCACCACTGTGTGCAGTAGAAACTGGCATGAGGGGGGAATCACAAGATGAGGATGATATCATTGAAAATTTAATTCAGAATCCACCCACTAGTATTTTTCCATTAGAAGATCTAGTGAAAGAAAGACAAGACAATCCCTTCACTTATCTCTATGTGGCCGACCCGACCTCTCTCCGTGTTAAGAATATAAAGTTTGACCCAGAAAGAACCTTGAAAATCAACTCTTCCCTATCCACCTCCCAAGAGAAGGAACTGTGCAGATTATTAAGAAAACATTTAGATGCCTTCGCCTGGAGCTATAAGGAGATGAAGGGAGTGCACCCTTCAGTTTGTACTCATCACATTTACATTAAGGAAGATTGCAAACTAGCTAGGCAGCCTCATAGGAGGATGAATCCAACCCTTAAAGACATTGTCAAGGAAGAATTGCAAAAGTTATTAGACGCAGGATTCATCTACCCCATCTCTGATAGTGAATGGGTCTCTCCCTTGGTGCTAGTGCCAAAGAAAAATGGTAAGTGGAGAATCTATGTCGATTATCGGGAACTGAACAAAGCCACTAAAAAGGACCATTCTCCTTTGCCTTTCATAGATCAAGGGTTGGATGGTCTAGTGGGGAATTTTTTTTTCTCCTTCCTAGATGGGTTCAGTGGATACAATCAAATCCAAATCAGCCTGGAAGACCATGATAAGACCACTTTCACTTGTCCTTGGGGTACCTTTGCATATCGGGTCCTTCCTTTTGGTTTTTGCAATGCTCCAGCCACTTTCCAGAGAGCAGTATTGAGTATGTTTTTCGAACTGGTTTATGATGCAGTGGAAATATATATGGATGATTTTACTCCTTATGGTTCTAACTTCCAAGAAGATTTATCTAACCTGGGAGAAATTTTGGACAAGTGTATTGAAATGAACCTGTCCCTTAGTCTGGAAAAATGTGAATTCTTGATGACTGAAGGGACCGTGCTAGGTCATGCAATATCTCAACAAGGATTGTAGGTGGACCCCAACAAAATTGCCATCATCCAAAGGGTCCCACCTCCTAACAAGGTAAGATATTTCTAAAGTTTCCTAGGCTTAGCAAGATATTACAGAAGATTCATTAAAGATTTCAGTAAGTTAGCCTCTCCATTGTTTGGTCTTTTGGGAAAACATGTCGAGTTCATATGGACTGAAAACTATCAAGAAGTCCTAGATACCTTGAAAAGAAAACTTGTGATTGCCCCAATTTTGAGAGGCTCAAACTCAGCCCTACCTTTCCACATTCACATAGATGCCTCGAACAAAGCAATAGGAGTAGCCTTAGGGCAGATTGATGAAAAGTTGTCTTATGCCATATACTTTATAAGTAAAAATTTGTCAAAGGCAAAGTTAAACTACACGGTTACCGAGAAGGAACTCCTAGCTGTAGTGCATTCCTTAAATAAGTTCAGACATTACATCACAGGCTATCAAACCTTTGTACACACCGATCATGCTACAATTAGGTATTTAATGAAAAAACTAGATGTAAATGCTCTCATTGTTAGATGGTTGCTTTTACTGCAGCAATTTGATTTAACCATTGTTGATAAGCCTAGTAAAGAAAATGTTGTTGCTAACTTTTTGTCTAGAGTAGATTTGCCTGCAGGTGAGGAAGGAATAGTGGATGATCAAATGCCAGATGAGCACCTATTTGCTATCTCAGTGCTCTCTCCATGGTTTGCTGATATAGCAAATCACTTGGTTTCAGCACAGTTCCCACCACACCTATCCTCAAAAGAGAAGAGCAAGATCGTGAGGAAAAGCGCCCCTTTCACTTGGATTGGGGGAAATCTCTTCAAACATGGCCCAGATCAGATCTTGAGAATATGTGTTAGGGAGGAGGAAGTTTTTGACATTCTCCTAACCTGTCATGACGGGCCTTGTGGAGGCCATTTTGTAGCAAAAAGGACTGCCTTCAAAATCTTGTAAGCGGGTTACTATTGTCCCACTCTTCATCAAGATGTGAAGAGGTATACTAGCTAATGTGATCGGTGCCAAAGGATGGGGAAACCTACACCAAAGGATGAGATTCCCATGCAACCTTAAGTGAATTTTGAGCCATTTGAGAAGTGGGGCGTGGACTTTGTGGGTCCTATCAACCCTCTTTCAAAACAAAGGCAATGCATCATTGTGTGCACTGATTACCTAACAAAATGGGCAGAGACAAAAGAAATCAAGGTAGAAACAATGGAAAAAGTAGTTGAGTTTTTAAGAGAGAACATCTTCTATAAGTTCGGGTATCCAAGAGAAATGATTACAGATCAAGGTAGTCAGTTCACTTCTAATTTGATTGAAGACCTTCTCACACATTATAAAATCAAGCGTAAGACTTCCATCCCTTACCATCCACAAGCCAATGGGTAGGTGGAAGTCACTAACAGAGCTTTGGAAGGAATCTTGACCAAGGTAGTGAGTAGCAGTAGAAAAGATTGGGCAGATAGATTGGTTGAGGCCACCTGGGCCTACAACACCACATGGAAGACCACCACTGGGTTCTCACCCTATGAGCTGGTCTATGGGAAGAAGTCTTTGCTGTCAATAGAATTTGAATATAATACATTAAGGATGGTAGCTCAACTGGACCTAGACCTCAACCATGCATAAAGGGAAAGGTTACTCTAGCTCAATGGATTGGATGAACAAATATTGCAGGCCCTTCTCCACACAGAGCTAGTCCAGCTTCAAAGGAAGATATGGCATGACAAAAATATCAAGGAGAAGCAATTCCAAGAAGGAGATTGGGTGCTTCTCTATGACTCAAGGTATAAAGATTTCAAAGGCAAGCTGAGGACAAGATAGTTGGGACCCTACACTATAGAAAAATGCAATGACAATGGTTCAGTTCTAATCGAAACCATTGATGAGGAAGCCATCCCCATGCTTGTCAATGGACATAGGTTGAAAATTTACAAGAATCCCCTCTACAAGCAAGAGTTCATTGAAGATATGAATAAGACAGTGTTGGTAGTGGAGCAGGTCTCAGCCTCCAGTCCACCCACTCACTGATAAAAAAGAAAAAATAATAAGGACTCAAGTGAAAACCTCTATGAGGCACTTGAGTCCCATCAATGGGTTGGAAACCTCTTTTGAGGCAGCCTAGTGATGACAAAAACAAACAAAAAAAGAGAGAGAGAAAAAGATCCCTAGGTGAAAACCTCCCTTGGAGGTGCCTAGGGCAGGCAAGTAGGGTGAAAACCTCCTGGAGGTGCCTAGTTGTCTTTTCCAAATAAAATAAAATAAAATAAAATAAAATAAAATAAAAATAAAAAAAAATAATAAAAAATAAAAATAAAAATAAAAATAAAATAAAAAATAAAATAAAAATAAAATAAAAATAAAAAAATTGACTTTTAAAATGCATTACAGGATACAAGTGGACCACAAGAAGCAAGAGGAAATGCCACAAAGCCTATTACTCATCCTCTATCCTCTTCTCCATCATTTCTATCTTTTTCTTCCACCTCTTTGTGTTTTTTTTAAGACTGTGTATCCTACAGGAGGCCCTCTGTGTTCTACAGGAGACTCCTGTAGAAATCACAGAGAGCCAGAAATAGATTTTAAAAACAGTTTGAGGAGTTGTGGTTTTTCATAGAGAGCATGTAGGCCACCGTATAGCTATCCACCATCCTAACCCTCCATCCCACACCTACACCACCTCATTTCCATCGATTTCTTTCCTTCCTACAAAAAAAACTCAGAAACCAATTTTAAAAAAATATAAGGAAATAAAAAGAACAACACCTCCACAACTCACCTGCAGCTTACTAAATACCTCTTCATTGCCATCAGTAGCTTTAATAGCATCCTCACAGCTCCCAGCACAAGAATCAGCTAAAAATCTTAGAGGGAGAAGCAGCAATAGGAGCTCTTGTAGGATTTCCTGTAGTAGCTAATCCCCTTAAAATCAAGCTCCAGCAGAGAAATAGGTGTAGCCACATGAATGCAGAGGATGTCCGAAGTAAGATTCAGCTAAAGGGTACCTGTGAAAAACAAACGAGCCACATATCAAGAAGCAAAAAGTATATAGCAGAAGGGATACAAGCATGTAACACTGAAATCCGAGCATGTAGCAGCAACAGAATGAAGTAGCACCACAGCACGAACATTCAACCTGCAGGTAAGTGTCTAACCCTCTCCTCTATTGCATCTGTATAATTCAAAAATTGCATGAATGAATGATATGGTTACAGTTAAACTAGAAAGGTGGCCAGTTAACTGGCCACCATCATCCAATTCGACTGCAGCCATCCAGAGATCCCACCACACGTGTGCCTAGTCAACTCACAGAAAATCCGAAGGACAGGTAGTGGTGGGTGTATAAACTCCGATGCAAATGATGGGAAGTGATTGCAGGTAGAAGTCATGAGGAGTCATGATGACACGGTAGTGGGGACCAATGTTCTGAATAATGGCAACATATCCTTTTTCCCAACTCACATCATCGCTGGAAATATCTCAAAATAGACATAAGTACTCCCCCTTGAACTCCTCCACCACCTTTGTCTCCATTTCATCATCATCCCCGTAGCTGCAGCAAGCTCCATACCACTTCCATAGCCTTAAAACCATCGTTCTCTATCATTTTCAGCCCTCCTCCTCCTATCAACATTCTACAGGAGCATTATCAGGTTCTACAGGAGTAGTAATAGGTTCTACAGGAGAACCTACAACCATTTCTACAGTAAGCAGTTTTACAGGAGAAAACACGGGGTTTTCGCTCAAATTTGAACTTAAAGAGGTAGGCTCTATACAAATCCACCTTGGATATTCATATGTGCAAGGAGTGATGCAATTTTAAGGAAGAATTAAGCCTGAAAAAGAGGAGGAATTTCATTAAAAAAATTATGCCTATTTCTTGAAAAAAACACAGTTTTCTCTATTTTCCTATTTCTCCAAAAAATCTTGTCTCCTTCTCCACCTGAGGTTTTCCAAAAGGGTGCAAGAAAAATGACATGGGGATTCATGAGGAAGGAGCCCATAAATTCATTTGGGCTCCATGAACATCCTGAGGTAGTAGCCATTTTCACCAAAGCCAATTGGATGCCATTTTTCGAAAATTTAGAGGGTTTGAAGAAGAAGTGGCTTAGGAGTTTCCCCTTTCTTTGGTACCCCACTCAAAGACCTATGCCATTTTTACTTTCATAGGTCTCACCATGGAAATCACCCCAGACTTTATCAGTAGGGTTACTAGTCTTCCACTTGGAATACCCTGGAGCAAAGATGAAAAGCCACTAGGCCAAGTTGCCAAGAAAACCTTCTTCCAACCAGATGAACATCATGTAGAACACAAAAATGGAATTAGAAGAACAAGCATACCTTACCCTTGGGATGAGGTTAGTTACCAAATCATCAAGTACATTTCATGTGAAGGGAGGTATAACAGAGTTTATGGCTACCATTTTAGACTTCTTCATGAGCTAAGATATGGTATGGACACTCCCACACCTCAAAAACTCAGCATTCCCTATTTTCTCCTACAGTCCCTTATAGACTTAAGCATTAAGTTGAAGGTAGGAGGTATAGATCAATTAGCTCACCATGGACTAATTAAACTGTTGGGGGAGGAAGCCCTCCACACCTTCACAATCCCCATAGCCTAGGAAATATTTAGAAATATGATAGGAGAAGATGATATAAAGGTCCTCACATATGACCTCAGTCCTTCTAAAAGTGAGGGGGAAGAGAAAAAAGGGGAAGATGAGGAGGAAACCAAAATAGAGAAGGAAGAAACCAAAATAGAGAAGGAAGAGACTAAAACAGAGAAGAGAAAGACTAAAACAAAGAAGAGAAAGACTAAAGCAGAGAAGGAAGAAACTAAACAAGATGAAAAGGAAACCAAAATAGAACTAGAGGGAACAAAGCTAGCAGAGGCAAAGAAGACAAAATAAGACGAAAAAAGGCCAAAGAATATAGAAGTGTCTCCTTAGACACTAGAAAGGGAGGTAACAGTTGTTCTTGCTACCCTCAGCACCCTAGTTAAACCCAAGAAAAAGAGGAAATGGCAACCATCAATGTATTTCAGGGCTCGAAAAAGCACAAGAATAAAAACAGGGAAGCCATAGCCATCCTCAAAAGAGCCTATCATAATTGAAGATTCTCCTATTATCAAAAGGTAAGAATCTCCCTCCAAAACCCCCATCACTTATGAAAGAGGAGGTCCTAGATCTTCCACTTGGAAGGAAAGAATAAAACTACAGGACTCAAAAACAATCCTACAGAAGGCACAGACTACTCTACAGGAGACCCTAACAAAGCTACAGGAGATCGAAAAACTTGAGAAAAGGGTAGAAGAGCAGACCAAGGGGAAGGATGAAACAACAGATACACAAGAACCTGACCCCCAGACTAGTTTGGGCTCTTATTACAACCTTCTTGAAGGGGGGAAAATCATTCCACAGAAATTTTCAATCCCATTTTTCTTTGAACTCAAAAAGAAAGGATAAGGAGCCATAGATGGATGCAGATTGCCAAGTCCAAAGGGGTGGAAGACATTGGCCACAAGGAGAGCAAGATTAGAGAGATGAACAGTGAGTTAAGTGATGTAATACATAGAGAGGCAATCAGAAGATCTCACTTGGAAACAAAAAATGAGTTGCTAAGGAAACAATTACAAGAAAAGGAGACACAAATGGCATGCATGGCTAGCTAGTCTATGGAGGCGCTACAGTGCAGGACACCAGTGAAATCATATGGAGTATACCTCAAAGACCAAATGCTACAGTTCTAGATCAAGACTTTGGCATAGAGAGGCACCATACCTTTCCAAGATTATAAATAGTTTACGGACCTATATGACCAAAGTTCAGCAAAAGACAATGCAAGGATAGCATAGTTTTATTTGCATAACTTGGCCCTCACTGATATGAACCTATGGGACCCTAATGCGAGGCTAAGTGACTTGAAATTAATGGCTATGGCATCATGGATGAATCATGAGGAGAAAAGGGCAACAGAAATCAAAAAGTTGATGGAAAAAGAGAAAAATGAACCCTTAATGATTTGAGCTAAGCCAGCAGACCACTTTGCTCTCATTAGTGTCCACCAGCTGCTTGCAAATAATCCTCAAAGTGCCCCTAAGTATATCAATGAGCAAGTTGAGGCCATTTCACATTTTGAAGACATGGAAAGATTACTTGGGGAAGACTGTATTCATGCTTGTATGAGGAGGTGGAACACTCTCCCACACAGTCTGCAAATCAAGGAGTATCACTCCCCAACAAGGATGAAAGAAGCATTAAGGAGAGTGCCACTATACAAGCACTCTATGCAGAGTTTGAAGGCCAATTGGATTGGCCTCAAATTGAGTCCTCCATTGCTACTAGGCCTACTAGAAGGTGGAAAAGAGGAAGAAGAACAACAGTAGTGGGAAGAGGTGGACAGAAAGGTAGGATTCCATGACAAAGAAGAGGACCTCACATCAGAAGCATGGGATGTCAGGGAGGCTATCAGGGCCATCAAAGATGAGGAGATGGACTAGTTGCTCAGAGGATGAGCAACACAGTCAGTAGGGTGGTGATGATGAGCCCCATAAATGGGTAATTATATGGGCTCATTTGGCCTCCTAACTTAGATTAATCCACCATTCTAATTAGTTTGTTGCATGTTTTTGAATATATTTATGCTAATAGGGTGAGTTGGGTTAGTCATTATGCCATTAAGTCTAATGTGTGCTTTATGAAAATTTTTGGTCAATTTTGAGACAAAGTCAAAGGTTTAATGAGAATTTGGCAGCCAATATTCAAGGAAGACAAGGGAGAGGATTTATAGGAGGGTATCCACCTCATTGATGACTCCCTATTTCAAATCCTCCTTCAGAAAGCTCGGAGCACAAGCAGCCACATCAATGCACCAAAGAGGAAGCCAAGTAAGTGAAGGTTAACTGTTGTCTATCTCAAGTCCTGGGAGCCAAGACTCCCTGATTTTAGGAGAGCTGTTGGGAGCTCCAATTGTATAAATAGAGAGGCCTAGGGCCTTAGTAGGTTTTTGGATGTTAGTCAAATTTTTGCACTTTTGTTGCAGCTTCTGCTCAGCTCATTTCGAGCTTACTTTTGTGGACAGTTTCATGTAATGTGACTATTATTTTGATAATGAAGATGAAATCTTTTCTGAGCCAGCACTGAGTTACCTCAGAGGGTTGAAGCTCCTGGGTTAGGGCCCAAACCAAGCTGCCCAACACCTCTTGTTTTTCATTTATATATTTTGTTGCAGTTTATGAATTAGTTGTTGTTAGATAGGTTTCTTCCTTGGTTAGAATAGGTTTCTTTTGGTGATTTACATATTTGTTTCCATTTCAGTTTGCTGAAGTACGTTAAGTAGTGATAGGAAAAAGATACAAAAAAGCCATCAACAGAGCCTTGACCTCCTTTCCTCCCTTTGGGACCATGAACTAAGGTCAAGACCCTTTTGCTACCACCAAAACACAAATTTGCCTTCTCCATCCAATTTCTAGTGTTGTAGTTTGATTTAGAGGTTAATGCTTTGCTTTAGATATATTTTGTCATGCTTATTTCTGTTTCTGCAATAAATATCCATTCATGCTTTGTTTCAGATATATTTTTTCATTCTCATTTCTGTTTCTGCAATAAATATCCATTCATGCTTTCCTTTCCATATAGCATTGTTCTGCATTTTATTTTCCTAGATCAAAATTTAGGTTAACATGAGATACAGTTTTGTTTCTTGGTGTAGCTAGTTTCTTTGCTTGCTCAGTTTCAGTGTTTGATTTGCAGCTCTCTTGCAGTACATCTCTGCTCATAATAAGTCAACAAATCAGCCACCACCATCTCTCTTTGCTACATGTTCCACAGGTCATTCACAACCCCTCATAAATCTGCCCCAATTTTTTGCAGTTTTCTCATAAAATTTCCTCCCTTTCCTTGAAGAAATCCAACCACCTCTCTCTTTCCTAATCCTTCTAGATGGACCTTAGACACCTTAACACATCTTTCTAGGTTTCATCTACCCTATCCAACCATTTTCCCACCTTCAAAACCTCTAGAATAGCACTCAGCATCCTCCTGTAGATCCTCTTGTAGACCTCCTATAGATCCCCTGCAGCCTCCTGTAGAAATTCCTGTAGGTGACTTTTTTGAAGTCCAATTGCAGGGAAAGCCTCCAGAAGGTTACCAGAGGCCTCCTATGACCCATCCACACCTTCCGACACCTCTGAAAACTCCAAATTCGCCCTCCATCGCCACCTAATCACTGCCACTTCCACAAACAAATAAATTACATGCATGACAATTTCACATAAAATACATAAAAACCCAAAAAGATGTTTTTTTCTCATTTCCTCCTAGAAATAGCTTGAATAGATGTTGTTTACTTCCTAAGTAGGTAATGGAATTCATTTTATCATTTTTCATCTCTCTTTCTGCAAAAGTAGGGTTAGTTGGTTAATTAGGGTTTGCTAGGTTACATTTAAGTCTTCTTTTCCTTTCTGCAAATAGAGTAGCCTCTGTAGAGTGAGCTTTCCTTTCTTTCATCACACATAAAGCTTCTTCTGGAAATCATAGAAGTTGGCTTGAGCTCCTAGTGATCTTGCGCCAGTTGACCAAGTGACAGCCTGCATAAGAAATAGTACTTGTGCATACAAAACCGTCGCTTCCAAGTTTGTTACAAACTATCGGGTTGATAAAAGTAAAGTAGGAAGCCCCAAGAGTTGCAGTATTATTGCTGCAATACTGGTGCTCACCATTTAGCAAGGGAGACAAGTGTGGAGAAAGAGGGTTAGAATGGTGTTGATGGCATGGAGGTCAAGTAAAGTCCTAATCCTAGCTTCAATGATGATTTTTCTCAATTCAGGCTCAAAACAAGCTTTCCTACAGAATGCTACAGGATTTCCTACAGGATCCCCTGATTTAGTACATGATGTTACTAATTTACTATATGAAATTACAATTCATCGAATGACTAAGAAAATCAAATCCAAATTAGATGGGACAAATTTGGTTATTGACTAGGATGTCTTAGGTCTGCATTACAGGTGGAATCACTTAAAAAGACCTCTATTAACCCATGCTAAAAAATAGCACAAAATTACTAGTAAAAAATCTAGAAATTCGAGAACTAGTGAGCTAGTAAATCTATAAAATGCCTAACCTAATCAAGTGCAAATGCAATGAGGTAATTTTTTTTATGAACTATAATGTTGTTTTGATCTACTGCAAGTGGAACCAACTCGATTGAAGCTCGTTAGTATGCTCTAAAAAATAGCAGAAATTTATTGTTCTTTGCCACATAGGAGTTCCAGAAATCTAGATTTAGGAATAAGAAAGCTAATCCAAGTAGCTCAATGATAAATATGACCTTCCAAATATTTTTCCAAGATGAAATAATGCTTTTGATCTTGCAAAATAACTTACATTAACCATTTAACTCAATCCTACAACAAGAAATCACTAATATTAAATGCATAAGTAGAAAGAAATAAAAACAAGAGATGCACATGAATAAGAAGTGAAAAGAGGGAAAGAAAATGATACAAAAGGGTTTTGAGGCTCCTGGGATGGCCAAGCCCTAGGAAAATCAGAAATCTATGGAGGAGAACAAGATTTAGAAGCTGAACATGACACCAATCTTCAGTATTTTCATCAATACAATTACATCCCTACAAGAAAATACAATGGAGCTGCAAAAATACAAGTTCTCTCCACAATAACACTAATGAAAACCCCCCCTAGAGGAAAATTCGACTTCGTACTTATAAAAAATGATTAGGAATAATTCCTCATGAATGGAGGAAGCTGTCACCACAAAAAATCCCTTGATTAGTGGATCTGGTCCCCAATACTAGGAATCTACATTAAATGGCAGGGAACACATTCCTATATTTTCTCAATCATTGGAGTTCCACAATTCGTGCCATAATTCCATAATATCTTGTTGATTTATTATTTATTATGGATCCTCCTGTAGTAGGGAGCAAGTCCCTAAATTATCTCCTCCTCCAAATCTACATAATCTGCCCAACATTCTCATGATATTCCACAAAAATAAATAATACTAGGCACAAATATGCAATTATTCATAAACCTTCCTAATGAATATATTATAGTTAAAAATACCTCATTTAACGCAAGAAGATAGGTTTAATGTGCTGAAGGATGGTCATAGGCCTTAATTTATGTTTAATTTAGAGGCATAGGCCTTAATTTATGTCTAATTTAGAGGCTCATCATACCCCCCTCCTGAAAGTGTTGCTCATCCTCTGAGCAAGTTAGTGACATCATTGGGCCTCATTCATGGCCGTGGTGGCCTCTCTCTTGTGCATTAAGAATCTTGGTTGTAAGTTCTACAAGGACAAACCCAAAAACATAATTTTGCAAAGAAAAACCATTGTTTCTTGAGACCATTAGCTTTCCTTTTTCTCCTCATTCCAGATGGGTTCTTGAATATTTTTCAGTTTAGCAAGGTATTCCACATCCTTATCAACCTTCTGCTACCTTGTTCCACCATTTGGACACCTCTGAAACCTTCAAAATGTTTTTAGATGAGAACTATGACATCATGTCGTAATTCCTGTTAAAACTACAGGAAACCTACAAGAAACCCCATTAAAACTATAAGAAACCCTTTTTTATCATAAATGATATTCTGAGCCTAGAACAGACCCTCAAATTGACTCCCATGCCTTTTTCCCATTTTAAGGCCTTGGTCAAAAACTAGAAAGAGATTGGAGACCTCTTGGAAAACATCTTTTCATCACTATAGTTTGAGTTTTGTTTTGATGGTGAATGCCTCATTTCCTTCTGTTTCCTTCTTATTCTCTCTTGTGCCCTAGATGACTGCCTAATGGGCTTGGAGTTCTCTGTTTTGATTAGGTCTCTCATAAGCTCTACCATCTTGGAGGTTAGCATAATTTTTTCATTTCTTCCTTCTTGTAGCAACATTTTGCCTTCTTGTAGTAGTCGTTCCTCCTCTTTTAGGGTCTTCTAACTGTATGGGAGTGATGAGAAATGACGAAGAGGGATTGGATGATGATACTAGGGCTCAAAGGGAGTACTGTAGGTTTGTGAAAATGGATAGGATGCTATTTTTTTTTCAAGAATGAAATGGGATGGATGAATGATGACTAGATAGTGAATATGAAGTGGATGGAGGGCTTAAAGTGTTGTGGTGACTTGGCCTTCGCAAAATTTTCTTCTTTTAAACGCTTTCCTCGTTCCTTGAAATAATCACCCTTCATAATTTGACTTTCCAACATTGCATGAGTGAAGGAGTGAACTAAAATTAACTAGTTGAAGGAAGCTGAGACTGCTGACCCATCCTTAGCTTATGAAACCTCATCTCTCATACATTGACAACAAATTTCTAACTATAATATGTTCAAGAGAAGAGGTCAAGAATATTGCATACATGTACCTACCTGATGGTTGTTGGAGAGACATGCATGCCATTGCTGAGTTGATGTTGATGTGCAGGTGTTGGGGGTCCTATATCAACCTTCCTAAAGAATATCTGACTCATTTCTCCATCATATTTCCTCTTGTAGCTTCTTCTTAGCCTTCCTATAGATGTTGTTTGTTGGCGAGTGAAGTCCTTATTTGTATTTTCTGCATGTGTTTTTGTCTTTTTTTCCCTCTAGTGTTTTTCCTTGATCCACCGGTACTAGATGGTGATGCTGATGAAACCTCACTATGTTGGTGGGTTACCTCTTGTTAAATCCCCCTGTCAGGCTTCTGTGATGGATGTGGACAATTTTATATGTCTCCTTATCACTCTCTAATGAAGCCACCCTTTGGTTTTTCCCTTTAAAACTATTCACTTCCAATCATGTAGGTGTTGTTATGTATCCTATAGGATATCCTATAGGATCTTGTAGGTTTTCAGGGAATCTTGTAGGTTTATAAGGAATCCTGTAGAAAGCACAGAACCCTTGTAAACTAAGCTAAATGAGATGAAAAATGGAGGGAATGATGGAATGATGAATTATGTGGAATGGAGAAATGAAAACATGAACTGTATAGGTCCCCTTTGATCCGCTCTTGTTGCTATGATCCTCCTCCTGTTGTTCTGCAAACAATGTTTTCAAAATTCAGGGAAACCTCTTGTAGCAGACTTCTTTTGTCCATATCTCCCAAACGATACAATGGATTGACTTGAAACTTTTTGAGCATGTTTCCATCATCATTATGCACCTCCCCATAAACCAATTTTGGTTAATGGATACACTAATATCGAGGAAAACTAAAAATGGATGAAGGTGATGGAGGCTGATTTCTTAGAAACCATGCATTGGAATTTGTTGAAATTTCTTGGGAATGTTACCATCATCCATATGCATCTCCCCTTGAAACATCTTGGAAAATGGATGCATGGTTTTCAAGTTATGGAAAAAACCAAATTTCTGCTATATGTATTTTTGTTTCCTGTAGTAAAACAGAGCCTTCCTATAGTTTTTAGGACAACAAGCAAACTTGTAGTTTTTAGGAAAACAAGAAAACCGAATTGTAAAAGCTTGATCATGATTGGTGGATGATGGAAATAGATGAGGGTGATGGATTGGCATGGCCTTGGTCCTGTTGGAGAATTTGAGTAAAGGAGAAGAAACTCAAAATTTGACTTCTTTTAACTAGGTTTGACCTATTTTTTCTTTTCTTTGGTGCCAACTTGTTTTTGTTCCTTGTAGATGTTGGAGAGCACCTACATTCATCAAAGAGATACATGGACCAAGATTTTTTTTTATTTTTTTTCTTCTTCTAGGCCTACTAGCCACCTGAAAGAGGTTTTCGACTAGTAGGTCTACCTACACGCCTCAAAGGAGGTTTTCACCTATTATATTTCTTTATTTTTTCTCTTTTTTCTTTTCTTCCAACCCATTGACCACCTCATGGAGATTTTCAATCAATGAGCTAATCTGAGGCACCTCCAAGGAGGTTTTCACCGAAGATTTTTACTTTTTCTCTTATTTTTCATTTCTTTTCTTACCCTACCCTACTTGAAAAACAAAATCACTTTTAAGTATAAGAATAATTCCAATGGAGCTATGTGCACATCTAGATGGTAGAAAAACTGATGTGTAGGCTTGAAATGTATGTTTTGACAGGTACTTGAATTTGAGTGATCAAATGCTTTGACTTTGATGAATATAAGGACAATTAGAGAAGAGAGTATTGTTGCAACTTGGTGAGTGTCTGGAACCATATTTCAATACAGCTGTCATGTTCCTCGTCCTTTTGCTGATCTGGATCATTCTTCATGTCTTCTTCTACCATGACCTTCAAATCTTCCTCTTTTGTTGATTTTTTTCTTGAATACATGGAGGATTTGAGGGTAACCATGAGGGAGCTCTCTCGATCTATGATTTTGATGTCTACTCTTCATCAAGTGAAGCCCATGATCTTGTGGTCTTCTCATTTGAATCTTTTTATTCTGGATGTGGTCCTTCAATGATACCAAGATAATATGTTTTTTCAATACACTCCTTGAGCTATGGCGAATACCATTTATCTCAAGAGGAGATGTTTGGAAGTGTTGTACCTCAACATTGTAAGTTGGCTAAGCTACTTCAATGTGTGGGTTTGGAAATGGTGGTACAGATAGTTGAGTGGGAGTGGATATTTGAGATGGAAGTGGTTGGGGTTGTGGTTGTGGTGGAGGTGAATGGTATGGATAACATGGAGTTGGGTATGGAGGATATTGAGGAAAATACTGAGGATATTGTGGATGGTTCCCATAAGTTCCTTGCCAACCTTGTTGCCAAAATTGGTTTTGGGGTTGAGATGGCCAATGTTGCCAAGGAAAGGGTGTGTTCCAATTACTTTGAGATGGATGTGCATAAGCTTGAAATTGTCAATTAGGTTCTTGCATCATACTATGTTGAATAGGCTGCCATGGTCCTCTTGGAGCTACATAACATTGCTGCATTGGTGATTGACTTTATCCATTATCCTCTTGGTAAACTTCCTTCAACCTTGTAATGATGGACAATGTTTAACATCTTGTGATTCTGCAACACAAGTATCAACATTTTCTTTTTCTTCATCTTGCATTCTTAGCATTTCTACTTGTTTTTTAGATTGCTAAGAATTTCTGTTTTAAAAACATCAAACAAATTTTCAAGTTTAGCTTGACTTACCGATCTTGATGCTGATTTATCTACTCTTTCTTTCCTCTTGATATGTGTTTGCATGTTTCGCAAATTTCCTCAAATGATAATTCATATACATCACCTCTACTCGTGAGATTAAGGAGATCAATACATTCATCCCTAATTGATCTAAGAGGTTTTTTAGTGTGTCAGATCATAAATGATGTAGTTTTTCCCTCCTAACATTACACATGAACCTCTCTATTAGATCCTCTAGACTCTCATATTCTCTTTGATTCATTCTAAAGATTTCTTCTTTAAGATCTTGGTCTTTATATTTTTCTAGAAATATATTTTGTATCTCACTCCATGATCTTATTGATGTCCCTAAACTCATGAACCATTTAAGAGCTACATCCTTCAATGTTGCCAGAAACAATATTAGTTTTTGAGTTTTTAACAAGTAACCATAAGATCTACAAACAATTTCAAATTCAAAGAAAAAGGTTTTTGGATCCTCTGACCTTAGAGCATGAAATTTTGGAAGAAAATATGGAGGGATGTTCTTCATGTGCACCTTGATATCTGTATCTTGAATGGGGAATCTGAGAGGATCTTCCTCATTGTTACTTCACCATCCATTTCTTCTACATTATTTGTCGTCTCTTCTTCTTCTTCTTCTACCTGCAAAAGTGGATGGTGATATGGCTCTTACTACACCATGTGATCAAATGGGGGGGTGGGTTGGTGTTGGAGAATTTTTTGTTTCTGCTTTTAGGATTGAACGAAAACTATAATACAATGCAATTTTCTACTTTTGAAATGAAATATGCCTAATGCAATTATTTTTTTGTTTTTGCAGAAAGTAAAAATAAATGAATCAACTAGGGAAGAAACAATGTATACTTTGACACCTCCTCGACAACGGTGCCAAAAAGTGATGAGCCTCAGTATTGCAACAAGAATGCTGCAACTCCCAAGGCTACCAACTTTAATTATCAACCCGGGGTTCGTACAAAAATAAGAGGTATCGACACTATATGTATAGCATACAATGTGTCCTTCCTTTGATGTCATGATGTAATGGAGTGCATGTACTGAAATCAAATCCTAAACTAATTGTATAAAATGAAATGTTCGAAATAGAACCTTAACCTATTGCAAGAAAGAATGTAAAAGGAAAGAAACCTATTCTAATTGCATTAAGATCATGAACTAAATGTAAAAGAAACCCAGCTTAACCCTATTTATCACATGTGAAGATTCATACTAACTAAGCATGAAATCTGATCTAGAGAGTACTAACTGTTGTGTGCATGTGTAAATATAAAAGAACTCATTTTTTAAATCTTTTTGCTTTATAAATTCAAATGCTAATCTTTCCTTGATCTTTGGTGGGGGAGACAAGTGTGGAGCAAGAGGGTTAGAATGGTCGTGATGGAATGGAGGTCAATTATAGGCCTAATTCCAACTTCAGTGATGATTTTTCTCAATTTGGGCTCAAAACAGGCTTTCCTATAGGACGCTACAGGATTTCCTATAGGATCCCCTCATTTACTACACGATGTTACAGATTTACTATACAAAATTATAATTCATCGAATGACCAAGAAAATCACATCCAAATTGGATGGGAAATTTTTTTTATTGACTAGGATGTCTTAGGTCCCCATTCCAAGTGGAATCACTCAAAAATAGTTTTGTTAATCCATGCTAAAAAATAGCACAAAATTACCAGTCGAAAATCTAGAAATTCGAGAACTAGTGAGCTAGTAAATCTATAAAATTCCTAAACTAATCAAGTGAAAATGTAATGGGGTAATTTTTTTTTATGAACTATAATGTTTTTTTGATCTAATGCAAGTGGAACCAACTCGATTGAATCTTGTTAGCATGCTCTAAAAAATAGCAGAAATTTATTGTTCTTTGCCACAAAGGAGTTCTAGAAGTCTAGATTTGGGAATAAAAAAGCTAATCCAAGTAGCTCAATGATTGCTATGAAATTCAAAATATTTTCCAAGGATGAAATTTTTCTTTTGATCCTACAAAATAACTTACATTAACTATTTAAATCAATCCTACAATAAGAAATCATTAATACCAAATGTAGAAGTAGAAAGAAATAAAAACAAGAGATGCACGTGAATAAGAAGTGAAAAGAAGGAAATAAAATGATACAAAAGGGCTCTGAGGCTCCTGGAATATCCAAGCCCAAGGATAATCAGAGACCTATGGAGGAGAACAAGGTTTAGAAGCTGAACATGACACCAATCTTCATTATTTCATCAATACAATTACATCCCTGCAAGAAAATACAATGGAGTTGCATAAATACGATTTCTCTCCACAATAACACTAATGAAAATCCTCCCCTAGAGGAAAATTCGACTTGTTACTTATAAAAAATGATTAGGAATAATTCCCCATGAATGGAGGAAGCTTTCCCCACCAAAATCCCTTGATTAGTGGATCTAGTCCCCAATACTAGGAATCTGCAAAAAATGGCAAGGAACACATTCCTATATTTTCTCAATCATTAGAGTTCCACAATCTGTGCCATAATTCCATAATATCTTGTTGAATTATTATTTATTATTGATCCTCTTGTAGTAGGGAGAAAGTACCTAAATTATCTCCTCCTCCAAATCTTCATAATCTCCCCAATATTTTCATAATATTCCACAAAAATAAATAATATTAGGCACAAATATGCAATTATTCATAAATCTTCCTAATGAATATATTAAATTAAAAAAATACATTATCTAATGCAAGAGAGAGGTTTAATTTGCTAAAGGATGGTCATAGGCCTTAATTCATGTTTAATTTAGAGGCATGGGCCTTAAATTATGTCTAATTTATAGGCCTATCAAATAGGTAGGTAGATAGGAGTCAAAAAGGGTTTCTACCTTCGTTTATGTAAAGATTGAGTCGGTTTTGACATCTACCCATGGTCCACGGACCATGGGATTGTATAAATAGGTGTGTTAGAGAGTCCAAGGCAGATCTATGTCTTTGTCTTTGGATATGACGAATGGAGTCTTAGGGAGATAACGCGGAGAAGAAAGTCTTAGAGAAGAAAAAGGCTCTGTAACTGAGTGCACAGAGGCCCAGAGTAGTGTTTGCAACTGCGTGCAAAGACCCCTGCAACTGAGTGCATAGGGAAATTTTGAGTATGTAACCTTATATTTCAAATCAATAAAGAATATTGTTGGGAAAATTCATGTGTTTACCTGTTTACATATGTTATTTATGTTTGCGATATATGTTGTGATGAAAGAATGTCTTTATGAATTAATAATGTATTGATGCATGAATCTACTGGATGAGTCTCTTTAACTGAATGCAATGCATGCTAAGTATTTACGCGAAGGTTATAATACTTTATGGTAAGTTTAATAAGCACTTAAGAAAATATGTATGGATTCTGATATGAGGCTAGTCTATGATGCACGTAAGTAGATAACCTATCTTCTAAAGGTCTGAAGAAGCTGATTGTAGATCTTCACGGAGGTCTAGGGACCATTTGGAGGAAATTTTAGTGCCAATCCCTAAGGGCTTAAAGGTATGCACAAAGACAGATCTAGGACATAAAAAGACATCACACTAATCTCTTGATGCAGATACTTGGTTCCAGCATCCCCCATACTGCTTCGGGTGAGACTTGAGTTTGCGCTATGTGGATTGATGCTGAAAGGGCGAGTAGTGTAAGTTCTTGTTTTGTGCAACTAACTCTGAACCTGGGTCAGGACCCACTAAGCCAACATTTTGCAATCAAAATATTTTATTTTAATTTAATTTCATACCATTTTTTTAATTAAATCTAAATGGAAAATGTTATAATTACTTTTCAGATATATCTAAACTCTCTATCCTTATGACTACTAAAAATAATCCCATAGAAATTAAATAAAGGTTTTAACAAAATTAAAATGAGAATAATTTTATATATAAAGATATGAGATATATAGTATATAAATAATATTATTAAGAACCAGCATAGATCCATCTTAAGTAAGGATCCAAGCCACGAGGGCAAGAAAAGTGACTAACAATAATAGAGGAAAGATAGTGCATGATTCTTTTAATTTATTTCAATATTATATTTCATTGATATGATTGATCCAAAATATGAGTTTAATATTTTACAATCAATTGAGTTTTTTTTTAACTTAGACACTTGCTTAAACACGATACAATGGGATCAAATTTAAGAGGGTGGAGAGAAAGAGGGAGGGAGATAGTGAGAGAGCTAGAGGTTGGAGAGAAAGATATAAAGAGAGAAAGAGAGATACTGTGTAATGGGAGGAGAGAGAGGGAGAGAGAGAGAAGAACAGAGGGAGGGAGATAGTGATAATGTTGGATGGAATAGAGAAAGAGAGAGAGACTGGGGGGGAAGACAAAGGGAGGTGGGAGAGGAAGGAAGAGAGAGAAGACCCAAGAGAGAGGGAGAGATGGAATTGGATGGGGAGAGAGAGGGAAAGAAGAAGAATGACATAACGAGAAAGGTAGAAAGAGAGAGGAAGTGACAAGGGAGATATGGAGAGAGAGTGATGGAGAGAGGAGAGAGGGAGGGAATAGAGAGAAGGAGAGAGAGAGTAGGAGAAGGGGAAGAGAGAGAGAGGGAGAGGACGAGGTAGGGATAGAGAAATAGATAAATATGGAGAGTGTGTGTGTATGTTTTGGGGGTGAGATATACAGGGGGAATAAGAAAGAGACACAGATACAAATATAGATATTATATAATATTATATAACCAACCTAGATCCATCTTAACCCCAAACCTATCAAGTGCCAAGAGGGATCAAATTTCTTGAGGTGCAAACCTTTCCTCAAGTTTTTCACTAAAAAAAAAGGTTTTCACCTCAAGATATTTGATCCCTCTTCGCGCTTGATAGATATGGGGTTAAGATGGATCTAGGCTAGTCTAGATATCACAAGGTATGTATGGTGTATTGTTTCAATGTTATGTTTCAGTCACAAATATTGGATGGAAAGTTAATACCTAAGTTAATATGGAAATATCACCTTCATGAAGGACTCATAATGCATATGAAAGTAAGTTTGATTCATGGTACTTACAATCAGATAGTGAACTTGGTATTGGACAAGTATCTTACATTCTATTAAGTCATGGTAAAGCTATTTAGAAACATTGATATATTGGTATACTTGATATTTGTCAAAGCATTTTAAATTTTAGACATGATGGATTTCCTAAACAAGGCTAGATACATTGATTTTTATATATGGTAGCATTATACTACTTGTGATAAGCATGACAACCTTCATGATAGAAGTTTAACAATAAGATTGATATTCATTATCTTCTTGTTGACCATGGTTAGGTTTTGATATGCTTAGTAATTATGACATATGGTAAAATTGGATGCCCTATCTTAATTATTGGATAATATAATAAAGAAGTAATGAAGTGATTATGATCCTTGAAGTATGATGATACGCTTCTCAATTGCCCTAATCATATGACTCTAGCCCTTGATGAAAGTTTGATGTCATGTTCATATGTGGCGATGAAGAAATTGATTCATGTCAAGTATTATGATAGATAGGTTGATGTTTTGAATGATTATGGCTTAAGTGGTTTCCCATTCATAAGGAGAAGATCTCCATAATATCCCTACACCTATTATCACTTTCATTAAATATGTAGAAGATTCTTTATTGTCGAAGTTTTCTAACATAAATAGAAAAATATCTGATGTTGTTGGTCTACAACTAGTCGTGGTCTAAGAAGAGAAGTTCTGTCTTAGTCTAAGTCACAACCACACAGAAGAAGGATTAAGAGTGCAATTATAGTCCCCCAACTACATGGAAGAAAGCCTATGGGTGTGGTTGTGCCTATGGGTTACAAAATCTGAAGTCTTATGCATGAGATCAGGAGTGCATTAGGAATATGAAAATCCTATATGGAGCAGACAATAGAAATTTCTATGACCATGGAAGTTTGGATATTTAACTTACTATAGAGAATGTGAATGTATTGACTAAACTTGTGTTGGTAGGGGACCGAAATATGCATATTAGTATGCCATTTTCTATTTGATCATTGAAGCTAGTATATGACGATAATTGATAAACTGTTGCAAGGGTTTGACATGATTTGGCATATTGGCTTAGAAATGAAGATGATTTAGAATGTTGACATGATGCTTGATAGTTCATAGATACGTTTTGGCTTATGGATTGTTTGAATTCACAGTGATAACGAATTAGGGTTTTTGATAACTGATGATTTGGCTTGATGACAGTGGTATGTGGGTATAAAGACTTTCAAAGACTAATATTGGTGTTCCATCATAATTATATATTGGTTTAATTGGATTTGACACATTGGTTGAAGTATAAACAGTTGTGATTCAGTATGTAGTAATCTCGCAATGAATTGATGGAATGGATATGACTTGTACCTAATGTATGCATTCATATTTAGTGACAAAACAAATTCATGCTATGACGATAAGGATGTCTTGATAAAGTTTGATTGGATAGTGCTTGATAACTAAAAGGTTGTTGTAACTTGGTATTTGGAAGACATCCCGACTTGACACCTAGTCCAAGGAGTTTGTCACAGTGATATTGGAAGAAACTTTTATGACTTTCATATTAGCTTTGATTTCACGTTTAAGCTCGATAAACTGTCTTAGTTGATTTGACTGCACATAATTGATTTGTGTAAGCTGAGAATATTGATTTGGTCAAGTGTTATGTTTGTAGGAAGAATTATATGAAGCAAGATTCCTAAGTATGGTATGTCCACATTGATAGTTACATTGTGAAGCCAAGAAAAGTGTTGATCCAATCCTCCACTACAAAAGTGGTCCAAGGTATGACATTGGTTTTGGTTTTATATACTGATGGTCTATTCTTGACAGGTAATGAGCCTCTGATGATCAAAGTAATAGGGAGTTTGCCTATGAAGTTGGAAATCAAGAATCATGGCATGTTGAGTTACTGTATCATGAAGTTATCGAAGAGCTTTTGGAAAGTGAAAATGAAAATCCTTGGACATTCGATTGAATTTCAAGAAGTTAGGAACATATATTGTTGAACCTGAATAAGAAACTGATAGTTGATTAAAGCATTGATGTTTCATGGGAACACACATCTATATATTTTGATTCAATTCATGATTGGGCCTCTTCATACATAGTGATTTTTCGTTAAGCACACTTTGATCTAATTGCATGGGATGGTCGATTTTTTTATCTGAGGTAGTATTCCTATGACACGTGACTGCATTAATGTAATAATTATGTTTGGAATCATTATTGATGAGATGAGAACAATATAAAATATTCAACATATCCAAAAATAAATCGAGGAACACACAATATAAAATATCCAACAACCACAATAAATCAATCCCCATGAGCCCTAGTGTGTCTAATGGTTGATGAATGAAATATCATCCTTAGCCTTATCCAAGATTTTGTGCCAGCCATTTTGAACTAGCACTTCCCCTCCAATTTCTCCTCGCAGTAATCCTTTAATAATTATCAGTGGATCTTGAGAGAAATCCCCCCTCCTGTTCCTTTCTTCTAACATTATTCCTTGTTGTTTCAAGTGTCTAAGAGCTCTCACCAGCTACTCTTTTATTGTTGTACCAATCTCTTTATGTGATGCCATTTACCTTTATTTATTAGCACCATCCATGCAAATGAAACATTAGTTGTTTCCTTATCATGCTATACCGAGAGCGTTGTCTTATAACTACACATACATCTCAATTTATTTATTAGGCACATGTCTCAAAATATAGGACATAATTAGGCATACTTATATCTCAACATAATTTTCAAAATCAAAATTTTCATGTACATGAGCACATTAGTTCATTCATAATCATGGCAACATGGATTTACAAATTGGTCTTTTACCAAAACAATCAACATAATTAAAATTAGCCTTCTTAACGAGGTCGATAATAGTCCTTAAGTTCATCCTCTTGTTGGGTGTGGAACCCTACTATCTTCTTGATTGTTTGAAGGTTTTTGTTTCAGGTGTGGTTGGATTCTGGTCGTTGACGGTGTTATCACTCACGTTTCCCTAGAAGTTGTGTAAGAGGAAAGTATACCCAAGGTAACCACAAACCAACCTTTTAGATGCAGAATCTAGCCAATCTGCATCCAAAGAGGGCTCTCTCTTTATGATTTAGCTTTGTTCTTGGAAGGTTTTAGGCTAGTTATAGATTCAAGAGTTTGTTTTGGGAAAATGGTGGAATCCACAAACGAAGGGCAAGATTGAGAGCTTTCAGTCCATTGGGCTATGGAGTCAAAGGATGGCTTTACTGGATTTATATTCTAAGCACAAGATGGTATTACAGGGCAAGATAGCTAGACAGAGAACAATCCTTAAAATTTAAAGTGGATGGGATGAATTTGAAGGGATGAAAGGCAACTAAGAGTCTTTCACCATGTCCAAAAGAAAGAAATGAAATGACTACAAACAAAGAGCAATGAAGAATCCTTTTTTATAGTAACCAACAGTGTTTAAATTAGTAAAGCAAGAGCATTTAAGAATTCATGCTTATAACTAATTTAGAGGGAAACATAAAAAATAATAACATTTGGAAACAGAGTACAATTAAGAAAATTTTGTTTCAATCTCTTATGAAAATTATTCATGAATGGATATGATGATATTATAGACTGATATAAAATTTCAGAGAAAGGGTAGAAACACTTATTGAACTGCTCTCCAACACATGAATCCTGCAAAAAGTCCTGTGCTTTAAATCCTCATCCAGCCAAGCCCACGAAAAATTTCTCCAAGCTCTTTTATTCTGAAGTTTCAATGTTACAGCCAAGTAATGGAATCACCCTTTCAATGCTTCCAAGAGTGGAGTATTTATACCAATTCTAAACTAAAATATCTTGAAACAAAGTATGCAAAATTGGTTCACAAATCTCTCCAACTTTTACATAAATAGAACTTAATTAAAGGACACTCAAACTTAATTGCATCTATTTGCACTATTTTGTATGGATAGTGATGACAAAGAAAAGAAT